>JASANX010000997.1:51819-75448 GCA_030849745.1 Trypanosoma scelopori | reverse complement strand
CACAGCAGGGCGGATTCCGGGCTGTTAGACGTACACTCGGTGGTTTCACTGGGTGGAAGTGGTGTGGGTGACCATTCTTCTCTATTTAGCATGTGTTATGGCACACAGGTGGAGGATTGTCATCGGGCGAAGTATTTCTGCATGGCGATGGTATTGCGATCTGTTTGCGCGCGTGTGCGCTCTTTTTGGTTCTTGGCTTGGTTTTCTTCGTGGGAGGGAAATGAGCGCGCGGGGAGGGGGGGGGGGGGGGGGCGGGCTTTACCGCTATGTGCACACGCAAGAAAAAAAAATTTTTTTGTAGGTTGGTGCAAACACTTAGAAAATCCCGCATGATGATGCAGACTGCTGCTGCTGAATGCGCTACCGTCGTCCTTCACGTATTCCTTGTGACCTGCTGTCGCGGTTGTGGCGTGTCACAAGTGTGCACTACAGAAAAAGAAAGAAAGAAAAAAAAAAAAAGAACGCTAGACGCTGAGGATGTGAGGTGAGGGGAAGTGAAGGGATGACGGCATCCAGGTTGCTTCCGGACAACTCTTCCCATCTTTGCCTCTCCTCTACGCACAAACACCAGTACAAACAAAGATATTTACAATGCATGCAGGTATAGATTTGTTTTATTTGTGTGTGCGGTGTGTGTGTGTGTGTACCTTGTCGCCATCACCGATGATCACTCCTCCTTGTTTGTGTCTTTGTTGAGTGGTCTGTAGGTGTGTGGTGTGGGAGTTTTTGGTTTTCCGTCGTTGTCGTCGTCGTCGTTATAGATGCGTGTCTCGAGGCACGAGCAGATTTGTTGTTCTTTTTCTTCTTCTTTTCCCCACCACCAATTGCCGCAGCACGGTGATAAATTGTTCTCAGGTTTGTTGTTTTTTTTTTTCTCTCTCTCTCTTTTGGTTTGTGTGTTTGTTTGTTTGTCCATTCGTAACACAATGGCTCCCCCGTTCACCCAATAGATACTACTGTTATATATCATTCAATTCGTCTCAGGACTCCCTCCTCCTCCTCCTCCTCCTCTCGCACCCCCCTCCCCTTTTTTTTTTTTCACACACACACACACACACACTGCATATATATATATATATATATATATTTATATATTTAATTCTACCGCCTTTGATGTACTCGTTATCGGTGCCTCTGATGATGCTGCTGCCACGTCATTCTAGAAGATGCGTCGTATATATATATATATATGTGCAGTGTGTGTGTGTGTGTGAGAGAGGAATAATTGGTCAGATGGTCATCACTGTGACTTATATGTGGTGGAGAATAACGTCGTGAATTATACACACACAAAAAAAAAGCATTATGCGGAGGGATATGCAGATGAATCGCGCCATTGAAGGGGCGAATGCAGAAGAATTGCCGTAATATTCGTCGGTAATGTGGGCGATGGCCCTTTTTTTTTTTTGTCACTGGTTTTTGTTTATTATTTTTTTTTTTCTGCGTTTGTTTGTTTTCGGCTGTGCAATTCACCACAACCCACGCGGAGAGTGGAAGGAAGATGTAGTGCGTTTGTAGTGCTGTGGACGCTTTGAGCAGCTGCTCCTGCTGGAGACACGAGGCTGGCGCTTCCGTCCCTCCCATCCGTCGTGTGGATATTCCGCCTGGTTACGGCGGGCTTCAAAGGAAGATGCCATTGATTCAGCTGCAGCTGCAGCAGGGCCTGATGTCTGTCTTTGATGACGACATAAGTCGCGGCGGTGTCCTTGAAAATAATAATGTTTTACTTTTCTGCGAATAGGGACTCTGCATTTGAATACCGTCCGTTGTTGTTATTTGCCGACTTCGGTCTATTGCCGCTCAGCTGCGCGGCGCTTCTTTCAAGGCGCCTACAAATCGTGATCGGGCGCTGCGCCGCGTGCGCTTGGGACACGGACGGCAGTCGCATGGCGGGCTTTTGGCCCGGAACGGAAGTTGAAGGACAACCCGCTCAGTGTGACTTCATCGCAGTGTGGATGTTGGACGAGCTGCAGGAAGAGGGTCAGAAGGTGTTATGACAAGGGTTCTTCACTGCAGGGAGGCATCCGTCTGTTGTGCGCAGCAGCAGCTGCGGCGGAAAGACGACGGACGGGAGTGTGGGAGGAGCGACTGGTGGTGGACGGAGTTGGAGAGATGCGGGGAACACCACTTCCCTCAACGTGCCTTGTTTCTCCCTGCACACTGTTCTTTTTGTTTTGTTTTGTTTGTGTCCTTCGTTTTTTGTTTTTGTTCCTTTTGTTTGAGGGGGCGGGGAGCGGGGGAGGGGGTTCCCATGTCCCTTCCGCTTGTCGCTGTTGTTATTATTATTTATTTTCCCCTGAGTGAGAGAGAGAGCGAGAGCGTGTGTGTGTGTGTGTGCCTTTGCTCATGTAGATATATATATATATATATATATATATAATGTACATGCATCTCTCTCTCTCTTTCTCTCCTTCTCTTCGCCATTGTGAATTCCCACTGCAGTCATGCTCACGGAGGAGCAGCATCAGCTGTTTCAGGCGGCGAAGCAGGCGCAATTGGCCCGGAATGAGGCGCTGCAGTTCATCCTTTCAGATGTCTCTCTCAATGCCCTGCGTGGTGCATTTGTCCGTGTCCTTTTAGAGCTGCAGGATCATCGTGAGGATTACATCATAGCCCGTGTTGCGTCCATCGCCACAGGTGAAGTGTATGGTGGGTTCTCCACAAACGCGAATGTTAGGACGGATAAGTACTTGATACTGGGACTGCCGCTCTACCTTGCAAATATTAATGGCACGCAGTATCAGCTGAACAGCATCAGCAACTCCACAATGACCGATGCAGAGTTTGCTCGCTGGTTAGAAATGATGCACCCCTGTTCAAGTGGTGTTCCACAACTTTGCGGTGGCATGGACGAGGGCGACGATGCAAACATTGGCTTTTCGATCCCCACGCGGCAGGAGCTTCTCGCCATCGCCGAGCGCATTCACGCACTGAACCCCGGTGGGCGACACGGACACGGACATGGACACGGACACGGAGTAAGCCGGCAGCGGCGGCCAAGTCAACTGCATCACACTGCGCGGCCCGCAGTGTCCTTCGCCGTTCCAGGATTCTCGTCACAGGAGGTACAACAGCAGGTGCCCCTCGGGCGCAACAACAACAACAGCAGCAGCAGGAACTGCGCCAACTACGACATGAATGCGACTCCGTCTACATATGGCGAGCTCTCGGCAGAGCATGCGTATGGAAACAACACGGCTGTCGTCGGCGCCAGCGCCGGCAGTGGCAGCGGTGGAACTGCGCGTTTCGCGCGACAGAGCACCATGATGACCATAAACGGCCGCGGCAACAGCAACAGTAACAGCTACCACAGCAACATCACTGGAACTGGTACGGCATGCGCTGGTTCCCAGCAAACGCTCCCCTTGTTTCACGGAGTTGTGTCTCCGCGGCCCCTGTCGGCAAGTGCCGCCGCTACCCAAGACTTCAATTCTGCGGAGCGAGAGTTTGATCTACCGACACGCCGCCAAATTTGGCAGGACGTGATCAACAAGATAAGTCAGCGCAGCGTGGTGTTCCCGCTGAACATCAGCGAGTTGAAGGTCTCACAGCTGCGGCTAACGGAGCGCGACATGATAGAATACCTGGAGCACGTCCGTGAGGCCATATCAAGCAAGCGGGAGAATTGTGTCGTGTGCATGGATCACGTTCCAACCGTCATCTCGCTGCCGTGCCGCCACAAGGTGCTCTGCCGGCTCTGCGCATCGTCCGTCAGCACCTGTCCCGTATGCCGCAGTCAGCTGTTCGAGTTGTTTGAGCCGAAAGAAATCTGATGGTGCTTCGCTGCATCACTGCTCCGCCACGTTCGATGGCGGCAGTTCAACGCAACATCATGAAGCCGAGCGGGTGTGCCGTTTGAGAGGATGGCGGCGGCTTTGCGGGGAGATGCTGCAACTCCAACTAGATGGAAGGGGTGTGGGGTGTAGGGAGGCAGATATATTTATATAGTTATATATTTATATTTATTTAAAACGAAACCACAAAAAAAAAAAAAAAAACAGGAATGGCGAATAAAACGAGAGAAACTTCCGCGGTGAATGAATTAATGAGGAGCACGTGCACACACGCATGTGTTTCTGTGTGAGTGTGTGAGTGCAATGTATGAATGCTTATGTACGTCTGTGTGTGTGTGTGAAATGCCGAACTGAAGAGGCGGTGCTGATGGATGATGCCGAAGAGACGCTGACTCGGCAGTGGGTGCACCTGCCGTCCCCCTCTGTAATGCTGCTGTTGCTGTTGCACACACACACACACACGCTCTCTCTCTCTTTCTCTTTCTCCGTTTCGATCTTTTTATCTCGTGCATATTCTTGCTCGCACATACACGCACTCGCTTGCGGCACCCTCTTACTTCACCGTGCGTGTTCTGCCACAAGACACTTTCCTTCGTTCTCGCTTCGATCCCCCCCCCCCCTCCCCCTCCCCCAGTGGAGCATACGACCATGTGCTGTTTTTAGTTGTTATTATTCCTGTTACTGCTGCATTTGGTGGTGTTGGTTGTTTCTCCCCCTTTTTTGTTTCTTTGTTGATCGCTCTTCACATCTCACGCAGTGCACCTGCTCTCTTGCGTACAAACATGGCGAAAATGTGGCGAGTGCTGTGCGCACATTAGAATGATGTAACAAGCTCGAGAATAGAAGAGGAAAATAACAGGGCGTGTGTGTGTGTTTGTGTGGATGGGTGGGGAGTGGTGATGAGTGGAGGCTCTGTTGGTGCGGATAGCTGGCAACACCGCCATGTAGTGGAACCAACCTTTATTTTGGTTGGTCCCACTGCATCATCACTGTTTGTTGTCGCATTTGGTTTTATATCCCTCTTGCTGCGTCGAATGCCGAGTTTCTTGTCGCTGTTGCTCTGAAGTGCAAGCGCAATTTCTGTCGTCGTCGTCGTCTCTGTGTGTGTGTGTGTGTGTTGCATGAGTCTCTCTAGCAGCGTGGTGGCGTCAGCGCGAAGACTTTTGAGGAGGAGGACGAGTGGGTGGTGGTGGTGGTGGTGGATGTGGGAGGAATGAAGAAATTAAAAATATATATATATATATTTAAAGAAAACAACGCAAACGCAGGCGAAGTAAGAAGAAGAAGAAGAAAAGAGGCATTCTGACACATCGGACACCATAATGTATGTGACATGGTGTGCTGCATGCGGGAGAAGGGCGCGGCAGCACACCAAAATATCTCCCCACTCGTCGCTCTTCCCTCGTGACTCGGGAATATATTTGTTTATGTGTGAATAAATACACCTTTGAATCAAATACAAAAGGAGACGCGGGGCGTGCGAAGGCGGCGGCGGCGATGATAACACCACAGAAACAAGAATCAAACTCAAAAACGCACACGCACCAAAATAAAAGACAAAACAACTGCCTCTGGAACCGAAGGCAGAAGAATTCTTTTTAAAAAAAAAATGGGGAATAATGATGATGTTGATGATGATGATGATGATGATGATGATGAAAGTGAAGTGAAGTGAAGTGGGGACGAGGCGGACAACAGAGGCGCGGAGACG
The DNA here is from genome assembly GCA_030849745.1 of Trypanosoma scelopori. Lineage (NCBI taxonomy): Eukaryota > Euglenozoa > Kinetoplastea > Trypanosomatida > Trypanosomatidae > Trypanosoma > Trypanosoma scelopori. Next base: position 69,943 of record JASANX010000997.1, on the reverse strand, counting down.
CGGGTGGAAGGTTGTGGGGGACGAGGTTGGCACGGCGGTGCTCCGCAGGCTCTGCAAATGTTGCGCTCTTCCTTCTCTCCCCTCTTGACTCGTCCCTCATCGCGCAATTCAGCTGCTGCAAGCGGTGCACGCGTGGAAGGCAACCCCGGGGTATATATTTCTGAAGTAGTAAATAAAAAGCACGGGCGTGCGAGGGTGACGGGGGGGGGGACATTTTGTTTGGGGCGGCATTCCCCCACCCACCCACCCCCAATCTAGAATTTTGTATATATACATACAAATAGAGAGAAGCAACAGGAGCGGCCATGTTGGACTGCGCTGCAACTAATGCTGCCAGTACTGCAGCAACAGCGACGACGACGACGGCAGTGCCACCCTTGCCTTCGGGCATGGACCCAACGTATTACGCGCTAAGTCTCCTACGACGCCACCGTCTGGATGAATGTGTCAGATTCTCGACCCATCACCTCACAGGCTGCAATGCGCAGATGCAGCGTACACCATTGCAGCAGGAGGGCCATGAGCACCATCAGCCCGCTGCTAGCATAGAAGAGTCGCTATGGCTCATCCGAACCAAGGCTCTTACCATGCAGAACTGGTTTGATGATATCGACGTGGACGATGATGGTGTGGATGAGGTGCTGCTTGACGGCGAGCAAACCATTTTAACTAGTGCACCGCGCCCTGGCACCTCGCTACATTGCCAGATGCTAGCTGGCACCCACGGCAGGGTACCGACCGGCACGGCGCACCAGGGAAGGGACACGGCACGGCCCATTAGCAGCCGCTATGGTTACGCGCGCCCTGGGACGCGAAGCAACCAGACAGGCACGGCGTCGGTGCGGCCGCTTACCTCGCGACTTGCACGCCTCGGTACAGCCTCGATGCATGCGCCGCCTTCCGGCAGCGCATGCGTCAATGTGCAGAAGCTGGACTTGGAGACGTATGCACGGGAGAAGCCTATCCTGGCGAAACTGCTCTGTGATTTCCTGCTGCATGTGGAGCACCGACCCAGGATGGTGCTTGAGCTTGGCACGGCTGCACTGGAGCACCAGCAGCAGCGGGACTGGTGGTGGATGTCGCGGCTGGGGCAGGCGTGCTACCGTCTGGGTCTTCTTCGCGAGGCGGGGCAGCATTTCAAGGCCGCTCTTTCGCTGCAGAATAGTGTAGTAGACGCCCTGCGACTCTCCAAGGTATTTGTCAAGATGGACCAGCCTCTCTCAGCGCTGGAGGTGCTTGCGGCTGCATCGGGGAAAAACCCCATGGATCATCAACTTCTTCTTTGCATGGCGCGGCTGTACGAACAGCTGCAAGACACCGAAAAGTCTTTCGATCTCTATCGTCGTGTGCTGCAGCTGGATAGCAGCAACGTGGAATCTATTGCCTGCATCGCGGCACACCTCTTTTACAAGAAAGAACAACCAGAGCTCTCGCTGCGCCTGTACCGACGCCTGCTTCAGATGGGTTTGCAGACGACAGAACTGTGGAACAATCTTGGTCTCTGCTGCTTCCACAGCTCTCAGTACGACATTGCACTTAGCTGCCTGCAGCGGGCTTTAGCCGCCGCAAGTGACGACAATCAGTCAGCGGATGTGTGGTACAACATTGGCCACGTGGGGATTCGTATCGGTGACCTTAGTCTTGCGCACCGTGCATTCAAGCTTGCATTGGGCTTCAACCCGCGCCATGCGGAAGCACTGAATAATCTCGCAGTGCTAAAGCTGCGCATGGGGAAGGTGGAGGAAGCCAGTAATGACCTCGTCCTTGCGCTCGCCGTGTTGCCCGAACAGCACGAGTCGCTCTACAACTCGGCGCTCTTGTCCTTCAAGGCAGGGGACCTCGAGAAGGCGTACAAACTGCTGTCGAGGGCGCTGGTAGCGTGTCCCGATCACCCCGAGAGTGTGGCACTCCAGGCAACGTTGCGACTCTCCCTCGCTGCGTTGTAGGCGCCATCTTCGCTGCCGTCGCCGCGCACTTCTCCCCACGTGTGGGAGGGACGGGAATGTAAATGTTTCCCTGCAAGACATTTGATTGTGAAACGCAAAGTAAGAAGGATCAGGGAGGTGTAGGCGAGTAGTTCCGATGGACAATTTCTCTCTTTTCTTTTTGTTTTTGTGCTTCTCTCTCTCCCCCCTCACCCCCTTTCTTTCTTTTTTTTTTTTTTCTCACTCTCCATCGGTTTGTTGGTTGTGCTTGGCGAAACCTTTTCGTTGTTGTTTTTTTTTCTTTTGGTTTTGACTGTCAGCACGCCTCTTGCTGCTCTCGCCTGTTAGTCTGCTTGTTTGTCACTGACAGGGCGGCCTGTGCGCATCATTGTGGGGGAAGGAAGGCATGTACCATGGATCGGAAGAGGAGCTGCGCGCTGCGGAGATGGCAGGACGTGTGTTTGACAACCTCTGTACAGCCACGCCGCCTGAGCTGCACGGCATCCATCAGGTTCATACAGGTCACATTGGTGGCGCCACGCTGGACGGAGAGAATGAGACACTCTACAGCAGCCACAACACATCCGTGCAGCAGCCGACGCGTCGACGTGCGGCTCGCCCGCACCACTCTGGCGTAAATTTTGTCGTTGAGATTGCACGGCGGGAATCGGTGCTGCGGCAGCTGTACAACGACAAGCTGCGTGGAAGCATTAGCGCCATTTTCAGCGCCATTCTCAGTGAGTTGCCGCGCGACCACATTTTCCTGCAGCTGCTCCACGACCAGTCGACTGAGCAGTACTGCCGGGTGCGAGTCGGTGAGGTGGTGGAGAGCTTTCTCTTCTCTGTGCAGGCGCATCAGTATCACAACCTTGCCTCGGAGCTTGCGAAGCGCGAGGTTGAGCTGCTCTCCCTCACGGCACAGTTGGAGGCACTCGAGCAGCAGCAGCAGCAGCGGCAGACGTCCCCACAACTCCAGTCATTCAAGTCTACGCAGACAGAAAACCGTATTGATAGCGGCATCAACACGGAAAATAATGAACGATCAACGCGTCGTGCGGTTGACGAAGAGGCAGCAGCTGCACAGGATGAACTCATCGCCCTCCTCGAGGAGGTCACACGCGAGCATGAACTCGCTAAATGTCGCGAGTGCCTTTCCGCGCCTACCTCGCTGCTTGAAACGGTGGAGGCGGAGGAGATGTACCGCGACAAGTTCGAATACCTGGCTGATGTCGTCACTCATCTTTTTCGCTCTGTCAAGGGGCTCGTGTTGTATGCGGAAGGATCACTCGACAGCCTGGACACGCTGCGTCACGGCCTACACACCGTCTGTAGGGACAACAACAATAATGACGACAAGTGTGAGAAAAACAGCAGCAACACTGAACTATCGCCGCTTCGTCCCTCGTTGCGGGGTGTCATTTCGGAGCAAACTTCATCTCCCGCATCGCAGCAGCAGCGATCAGTCCTTTTCGAAGAGGAACGGGCCAGGCTGGATGCGCTGGCGGCGCAGCTGAAGTACGCCCAACGACACTGCAACGACCTCATTCAAGGCCTTGCAAAAGGCCAGGAGGATGTGCGACGGCAGAATGATGCGCTCCAGCAGCAAATCCAGCACCTTACAATGGGGAACAACACGAAGGAGTTGAGCCGAGCGCTCAAGGCCAATGAGGCAGCGCTTACTCAACTGCGCGATGATTTACAGCTCTCCTTTGCAGCGGAACGTGCTGAAGCGCAGGGGCGGGAGCAGGAGCTGCAGCGCTGCTGCACCCAACAGACCGCGAAATTGCAGCAGGCAACCGAGTCACTGACTGTGGTGCGGCAGCAACTGCAGACAGAGATTGAGCGACGCAAATTGTTGGAGGAGAAGATCTCTGAATTGGAAGACCTCGTCGCTCAGCTTCAGAAAGACCGCGAAAATGCCCAAGCTGACATGCAACGCACCGTTGAATCCTCAAAAGACGCAATGCGTATGCAGTTGCGAACAGCAGAACTCGAGCTTGTTGTGCGCCGCGCAGATGTGGTGCGTGCACGACAGGAGTGTATTGTACTCGATGCCTGTGCTGCAAAGATGGAGCTACTGGCTGCGCACGGCTACGAGCGGGCTGCAGCGGAGCAGTACTACACGCTACTGCTCGCCAAGGAGAATGTGCGGCATGCGCAAAGTCAGGCGGCAGCCGCACAGGATGCCCTACGCGAGCGCGAAGAGACGGGGCGGCAGTGCTACGAGGATCTCTGCCGCCTTCTGGAGTGCATGTGGGAAGATGAACGCACTGCAGAGGCTTGGAGATACGATGGGGAGGCGGACACCGAGGTACGCAGCCGCCGCCGAGCGCCGCATACTGCCGCCATCATCTCCTCTTCCGCTGTTGCTGCCGCCACCACCACCACCACCTGCAGTATAATAAACGGCAGGGAAAGCAGTCACGCAGATGATGTTGATGATGGTAACTCTGGCATTGACATTGAGAAGGAAGGAGGGGAGACTGACAGCCAGCAGCGACCCGTTGGGAAGATACTGGTTTGTCGCTACAGCATGCCCAAGACACTCACTGGCATTACTACTGGGCTGCAGAATGCCTACGAGGCAGTGCGGCGTGGTCAGCACCACTTGCAACGCGTGGCCGACGCCGCGAAGGAAAATGTGCAACAGCTGCAGCAGGAGGATGCAAGGCTGCGCTCCCGTTTAGAGCGTCTTGCCTCCGATTACGAACAGCAGCGTGCAAATTTTAAGCGCCACTGGGACGAGCAGGCAGCGTGGGCGCGGCAGGGCACACTAAAGGATCTGCTCACAAAGCAGGAGGCACTCCTCACCGAGGTGAACTCAGAGCGTGAGGCGCTTCGCATGCGGTGGTCGGCTCTCAGTGAGGAATATCAAGCGCTGGAGCGGCGCAACTCGCAGCTGCACGAACGATGTACGGCGAAGGAGGTGGAGAATGCGCGTCTTGTGGGATTTCTTCGTGCAAAGCACGCGACGGCACCTCCGTCGTCGTCGTCATCGTCATCGTCATCGTCGTTGTCGTCGCATCACGGCGGAGGCAATACCACCAGCATTCTTTCTCAACCAGCGTGCACTACGCGGTCGTTGTCACTGCATCAAATGAAGACGACAGGGACGTCGGCAGCGTGGCATTCATCTGCAGATGTCACGAAAACTCCACAAAGTATTGGAAGGGATGTGGAAGCAACCGTGGTGGTGGATGAGAGCTCACCAGAGGCGCATCATGCCACGACGCCCATGTGGAAGCGGTTGGCATCGCAGGCGTCGTCTAGTGCTGCGGGGCTGAGTGGACCGGCGCGAACATCATGTGGCAGCGTGATGGATGAAGAGGTGGGCATTAGTGCCGCCACTGCTCATGCCTGCAACGTGACCGTTGAGGGTATTCTCCCGCTGAGCCAACTGCGGCGCGATCGCGGCATGGAGCGCGTGGTATTTAGTGATGAACACGCTTCTGAGGCGGCAGCGGTAGAAGCAGCAATGCGGAGACGAAGGGAGGCTGGAGGAGGAAAAGGAACTGCGGTGGAAGCAGCAGCAGTGGGAGCAACGCGGTGAAACGTTCTCGCCTCGGCGAGACCTGAGCAATACTATACATGTGCGTTCATGCACGTATTATATATATATACATATATATGTATATGTATGTATAATAGAATAGAAATGATTTGGTGGCGGTGGTGCTGTCTTTTGTATATATATATATATATAGATGGATAGATAAGGAGGGAGAGAGAGAGAGAGAGACAGACACTGCGTGATTGGTGTGGCACTGGCCTGTTGAGACAATGGCATGCGTGGACAAAGAAGGAACGAGGCGAATAAAGAGACCACTTGTGCTGCTGCTGCTGCTGCTGCTGTCGCTCTGCATTCCTCTTCATTATTATTATTATTATTGTTCTTCGAAGCGTCTCTCTCTCTCTCTGTTTTTTTTTTTTTTCGTTCTCTCTGTGTTTCTGTCAGTGTTGCTCGATTCAGTCGCTTCAACAGCAATTGGTGGCCTTTTTGTGTGCGTCTTCGCTCTTTCCCTCTTCTGTCTGGTTGTTTGTCTCTGGTCATCGCCGCGTGTTGACCGGCGAACCGCATTTCCTCTGGCATCCCAACGCGGGGCTGTGCAGCAACAGCGGCACACGCGTATGAACATAGAGAGCACGCGGGCCTACTTGGACCACACGTGCGTCCCGCTGCTGATGGAGGCGATGGCCACCGTCTCCCGCGTGCGTCCCGATGACCCCATTGACTTCATTGCCCACTACCTGCTGCAGCACAATCCAAACCGCCGCGGCACCACCTCAGGTGTTGGCAACGGTGCAAGTGTGAAATAGGTCCGGCAATGGATGCGCAAGTGGCGCGTGTGTCTGTGTGCCGCTGTCGGTGCAGTTGTTCGTTTGTTTTTTTCGTGTGTGTGTGTCTCCAGATTGTCAAGAGGGGGCCCTCATATTTTCTGCCGGCCTCCGCCCGCCCGCCCGCCCGCCCCTCACCACCTCCCCGCGTCCGCGTGTAGTGGACATTTGCCGCTGCAACATGTCCTCCTCGAATCTGCCGACTCATTTTGTCCACTCGTGTCTTTTCCGCCTCCCACTGATGCACAAAACGCGAACGCACACACACGCGTGCGCGGGTGCGGGTGCGCAATTTTCTTTGCCTTTAGTTTTGGTTGTTTTGGTATTGTGAGAGACAACTACTACAAGAACAAAAAAAAAAAAAAACGAGAGAATAAAAAAAAAGGGGGGAGACACGTGCGTTTTGTGCGTCTAAGAGGGGTGAGGGTTGCGTGCCGCTGACGTGATTGCCCCCCTCCCCCCGGCACGTCATGGACACACTCGTCAAGTCTGCAGCTGGCCGCGCCGCAGTGCCGTCAACTAACACCGCACTAGTGGGTGCAGTTTTCCAGACAAGCCTTGAGAATCTGCTGCTCGAGGCGACGGGCCACAGCACAATGACCCCATTGCGCGACGCGGTGCTGTCAACACGCATCAATGGACTCTCCGCAGAGGACGTCTTTCACACATTCGTCCTCGCGTGTGACACTCTGCACGGCCGCCGGCCGTGCCGCCAGCTGCTGCTGCAGAGCCTCAGTGACCTGGGGAAAATGGCGTCGCTGCGCATGCTGCCCTTGTCTGGAACGATCGTTCACGTTATATGCCACCTCATGCGGAAACTGCTCGGGGGTATAAACATGAACGTTGGTGGCGGTGGCCGAAGCATTATGTCGCATAGACCAAGCAGCATCGAGAGTCTCGGGGGGTCCATCTCGCAGAATGAAGCCCTCCCTGTCGATATTGACTTGTATAATGCGTCCCTTTCAAGTGGATACGACACGGGTATCGAAATGCAGAGGCAGCAGCAGCAGCAGCAGCAGCAGCAAGTAGTAGTATTAGTGGATGATGAGTTACAGTTACGAATCCTGCAGACGCTCATGGCGTACCTCTCGGCCTGTGAACTCCACAATACTGCGTTGGCAGATATCATCAGTCTCTTTTTCATCATGTACACGCAGTCGACACCAGGCTCCATTGTGGAGGCCTCGTGCGCGGCAACCATTGAGCAGCGTACGCTGGAGCTGCTTCGAAAATTTCGTAGCAGCGGTGATGCATGCTGTGCGGGGGAAGAGGAAGACGGCGACATCTCCCTCACCGCGCAGATTCAGTCCGTGGCGTACGTGAAGGACGTGTGCGGTATTTGCTCTAATGTCGCTCCCAGGTGGCTCAAATTGGCCTGGAATTGCGGCAGTCTCTCATCCTCCACGGCGCCGAATCAGCCGATGCCGAACGTTTGGGTGGCACCGCGCCGGCTGCGGCTTCTGCTATTGAAGACGCTTATTGCGCACTTTGCGGAAACTCCACCAATTCTCTCGCCGCATGAGGTTAACATCTTTTTTGCGCAGTGTCTCAACGAAGATGTCGTGTCGCTTGTGCTGGGGTGCGGACACAACTCACAAGGCAGCTGGACCCAACAGCAACAGCATCAAGACACGGAGAATCATGTGGAGCTTTCCTGTGTGCTAGACGAATGCCAACGGGGGGAAGAGAAAGAAGATGGGGAAGAGTTCTTCCTGACACAACAGTTGGCTGTGACGGTGATAGTAAAGGCGTCGCAGGTAATACGACACACAATGCCGACGCTTCTTCGGCATCATGTCATGTTTCTGAAGCTCTGTAACGAGGCTGACGGTGGTGAGAATGACATACAGCGCATGGTCGCTGTGCTCGCCCTCTGGCGGAAGGCCATTGCAGACCATGAAGTGCTCAAGCAGCTTATTCTGCTGCTACTCGAGCCTAACAGTGACTCTCGTCTGGCGAGAGGGACAACTCGGCATCTCCAGACACAAGAACAACAGCAACAACAATGGCGCGAAGATGCGGCTGAAGGCCGTGATGGCAATGATGTTGCAAATACAATGACGATTGGATATGACGGGGGTATGCTGCTGCACCCCTTTGCAGAGTTTGTGGCTGCGGCAGCACAGCTCCTCACAAACATCATAACTAGCGCGGAGGGCATGTTGGATTTGGACCACACTCGCGTGTGGGGGGAGAAGCACGTCAATTATTCCCATGTGGGTACCGTGACGCCGCAACAAAAACAGCAACGGCTAGTGCAGGGTGAGTGGAACAGCTCTAGCCCTGAGGGGACGGCAATGGCAACTGATGTGGCACAGCAGCAGCAGCAGCAGCAGCAGCAACACCCGGCTCGGGGCCAGGCGGGTGACGTGCTCGCGTTTCTCACCATGTTCACGCAGAGCCTTGCGCGGGTGGCTGAGAGGTCAGTGCAGGGAGGATGCGTTGCCGTTGAGCGGGCGGCGACAGCCTTTTTCGCCTCCCTGCACACCCCACTTCTGCGCTGCCATGCACTTGCGGGGCAGCACCTTCGGGGAGGTGATGTGGTGCACACGTTGCTGAAGAGCACGACGCACCTCGTCCACGTATGCTGCTCCCTCAGCCTTCCCGCGTGTCGCGACGCGTACCTGCACATTTTTCTCTCCCGCCTTCAAACGCATCCGAAGCAACTGAACACGGGATGGACGGAGGAGGAAGTAACGTCGACGCCTAAGAGAGGCAACCACCCGCAAATGGAGGCGTCTGCTGCCACCAATGTTGTGCACAACGCATTAGACGAGCTGCAACAAAAGCTTTACGTCCTGAACTCTGTTATATCCATCGCGAGCAGCATGGGCAACGACCTTGAGGACGGGTGGCAACCAGTGGCTTCATGTCTTCTGCTGGCGGAGCCGTTGCTGCAAGGCATACAGTGCATTGTGGAACAGCAGACCCGAGAGGCAGTTGAAGATGTGGCCGTGCAAGATGTTATGAAGAATGCCGATCACACACGCGACGCGTTACATCTCCTCTTTATTAACACGGCGTTCACGCTGCCTGAGATGGCGCTGGAGGGTCTCTTGACGTACTTTGTTTCCGAGGCATGCTGTCAGCTCATCCCATCAAGCTGCATCTCCTCGCTGCGCACAGTAAGCGAATGTTGCTCGCTTGTCATGCTGGTGCTCGCGGAACACAGCCATGCCCCACTCGAGCGGCTGCAGAAGCTTTGGCACACCATCAAGCCCTTCTACTTGCACGTGTTTAGCCCCGCAGACATTTCGCAGCTTGTGAGCGCATCTAACGCAGGGAGGAGGTCACTGTCGGGTAGGACGATGGAAGCGCTGGAGGAGACGATGGAACGGCTCGTCGAGGACATCGCTGTCGTGATGGTACAATTTTGTCGACGTCTCAATAGCAATGAGAACGACAAGAGTAGTGGCAATAGCAAGAAGGGAGGTTGTGGAAGGCGGGGGTGGAAGGCAGGGATGGAAATGCCAGCGCTCTGGCTTTCGACGGGGATGTACGCGTCAGCCGGTCTCGTCGTGCGGCTCACGCAGTTGGCCCCTTTGCTGACGCAAGTGCCTCCAGACGCGGCAACAGCTGATACGCCCTTCTGCAGCAGTGCCAGAGTGGCAGATGACAATGAGGAAAAGAGGCAGCAGCTTCTTTCCTCGCCGGCAGAGCTGCTTGCCGCGATCTACACGTGCATGCAGCAGCGGCGGCAACAGCAGCTGCATCATCATCAGCAGCAGCAGCAGCAGCAACAACAAGTAGTAGATGGCCACGATGTTGGTGACGGCTCTGAGGCGCTGCTGGGGTTAATAGGTGATGTGTCACTGGTGCTGCTAAAGGAGGTGTTGAAACTGGTGCAGGGCTTCGGGGAGGAGCTGCGCGGTGCAGCGTGGGAGCACCTGCTCTGTCTTCTTCGCTCTACCGCAACGCCACAGGTGGTTGCGATGCTTACCGATTCCGCGTTGCTGGCGAGGACACTTCCGTTACCACCGACGACGATCACATCCCCAACTGCTCCTGCTACAGTGATGATGGTTTCGTATGCAAAACAGAGCATCAGTCTCGCATTTCGCGCTCTGGAAACGATCCAGCACTCCTGCATCACAAGCCTTGACAACGAGGGACTACGGCAACTTATCCGTTGCGGTGGAGCCTTCATGACACACAGCCTGCCTGGCACAGAGCAACGACTCAACATCAACCTTAGCGCGGTGCAGCTGTTATGGTCCATCGCCGACTATCTTGTCTCACGGAAGCAGGATGGTGACAGAAACGACGACATCTTGTGGTGTACGCTAATGATGCATTTGTACGACGGCTGTCTTGATGTACGACCCGAGGTCCGACAGAGTGCCCTCAAAACGGTCTTCTCACTTCTGCAGACGTACGGGAGGCGTCTCTCTGCTGAGTGTTGGCATTGTGTGCTGCGCGGTGTTTTGACGCCGCTGATGGAACTTTCCATTGAGGCTGCAGGCCTCTGTGCGATTGCGGCTACCGGGACGACGCAGCCAGGCATTCCGCTCCCGTCCCACCAACACCAACACCATGGCACCTCGCAGCAGATGGAGAAGAGGAGAAACACCTCTGTCTCTTCCCCACAGCCATCACCATTGACACCCTCTATTTCCTCACCTTTCTTCTCGCCTTCGCTGGAGTCGGGGCCATTTGGCGCAGTCACACAACTGCTGCAGGGACACGAGGGTGAGCCGGGGAGGTGGATCTCAAGGCTCCTGGCACACTTTAGTGAGCATCCTGAGTTTTTCGACGTCATGCGTGTGACCATCATGGACGCCCTGTGCCGTGTGTTTCTCTCTCATTATCATGTAATCTACGCTGCTCTCCTTGCAGAGGGTAGTGACACGCAGCAAGCCGGCGATTGTGGAATCCTGTTGCATGACACCCTTTGTCTGTTTATTGCCGTTTGTGCGTCGTCACGGATGGTGGCCCGTACGACGACCGGTGAGGCTGCCGCCCTCTCCGCCGTGCGCGCGCTGCACGCACTAATGGTTGCAGACGATGCAGCGCTACTGATGGAGAGCGAGACAAAAGTGGCGTGGTTCGCGGTGGAGAGGTTACTGTGCCGGGATGACAACTGCCTCTCCACAGGAAGTAAGCAATGCACGGCGGCCGTCGTGGCTACTATCGTGACATCACTGGGCGATGTGGTGGCAATGCAGCACACCAGAAACACGCTGTCACATGTATCGCAGCAGAAAGAGCAAGAGCGGAAGGGTGCATGGGCGTCTCCGTCATTCTATTACCAGTTGTGCCATGTCCTTTCTCCCAGCACGGTGGGGGTTGACAGCGCCAATGGGGAGACGGATACGTCACACATCGACTACTTCTCGCGGTATATTCGCCTCTTGGAGGAGAGTCTCCGCTCGCCTGCCGTCACAGACTCGTATTTCTTCCCTGGCAGGGTGCAGCTGGCGGTGATCGGGGTCTTGAAGACCCTCTGGCCATCGCTCAATTTGCAGGAGCGTGGTGCCATCATTGGCATTGTGATGCAACAATTCCCCAGCCGTCATATGGTACAGGCGTTTGTGACAGGGGCTTTGGTCCCTGTCAGCGACTCTGTGGACCACATGACGAAAGGCGTAACAGCGGCAACAACGGCGACGAGTCCGTTGCAGCATGAGCCACGTAATCCTCAACAGCAGCAATGGAAGGCGGTTTCCCTGCAAGAGTGTGTGCCGCCTGGAGCTCATCCCAATTTTCTTTTGGCCCTCATAGACTTCTTCTACTTTGTTGTCGACGATGGGTCTGCGAGAAAAGAGATGCGGCTGCAAGAGGATGAGTTTATCTTTCAATTAACTACTGGAGTGGTGCGCGTGGCTGGTGCGCTGCTGCTTCTGGAGTATGCACCGCCCGAGGTGTTCACAACGCCTGGTCCTGGGGTGGCGTTTCATGCCCCACCCGAGTTCTTTGATAAGACAGAGAGGTGCATGCAGTTCTTTCTCGCCGACGTTCTCTGGGGCATGCCGTCTACCGCTTCGGGTGAGCAACTGCGGCAGTCGATGGCAGCTGCTAGGAGGACTGAGGGTGTGCCTGCTGCGTTAACCATCTGTCGTCGTGAAGGTCTGTTATCGTTCGCAACAGCATTCACGTCGCTCGTGTCAATTTCTAGCACGGTGCTGCATGCCGTGGAGGCAAAATCCCGGGATTTCGCTGCTGATAGCAATCCCCCTGAGCATCTGCATCGTGCGTTGCAGCGTCTGGAGAGGTTTCTGCTTCTGCTCGGCGAGCTCATTCCGCATGTAATTCGCTCCTCTGGTGACGTGGCCCCCGCGATGGAGTTGCTCTCAGCGCTGGTGCCCTCGTCTTCAGTGGAGTCACCGTTCTTCGCCAGGGTTGCGGGGCGCGCTTTGGACCTCCTGCGCCGATGGTCGGGGCCGTCACCCCACAGCTTGCTCTTGACAAGAACGTGCACTGCATGCGACAGTGCGGCGCCAAACGAGCTGAAGCAGCATATGCTTGAAGGCAAATCCGAAGTGGCAGCAGATGTGGTGACAACAGTGTCCTCCCCTAACACCGTGGAGCTAAGTAGCAAGCTGCAAAGTGTGGTGCGGGCCTCAATGGGCGCCCGAAACCAGGCGGTGCTGCGGCGGTTTCTTGCCAACCCGAATAGTGAAGAGACACGGCAAATGGCGAAGATGACCCTCAAAACCATCATACTGCTGCATTCACCACCTCTTGACGAGAATGAGCAGCAACGCGTGGATGTGGAAGAACCGCACACTGGTGGTGAAGAGGATGAAGAGCGTGTGAAGATGTTGCAATGCATTATGTTGGAGCTGGTGCACCTCGTTGAGTGCACCGGTGATGATGCGGAGCTCCGTTCACTTTTATCGCAGGCTATGCTGGTCATCTGCGCAGCGCTCGGCTTTCCCCCGTTTGCATAACACCCGTTCAATTATATATATATATATAATATAATGCAGGGAATCCAAAGAAGGTTTGTGCGTCTTTGTGTTATTTGGTCAAGTGGTAGTGAAACAGGGAGGAGTAGAAATGTGGGTGGGATTGAAGAACAAAGGCGATGCTCCTCTCTCTCTCTCTCTCTGCATTTCCTGCAAAGCGTGCATGTGTTTCCGTCTCCCTTTTGGGCATACACACACATAACACATACACGCGCGCCCTTTCCCCTCATGCTTTGGTTTCTTTCGCTCCTCTATTCATTCACTCTGCCCTGACGTGACCACCACCACCACAAAAATAGGAACAAAGGCGGCAGCGCATTTAGACGGGCGGTAGTAATAATAACAACAACGAAAGGTGCGTTTTGTTTTGCGTTTCTTTTGTTTTTTCTTTTCCAAAGGGTGGGGGGTGGGGGAAGGGAAAATATCGAGCGCCAGACGGAGAGAGTGTGTGAAGAAGTAAATAGCACCGTGCAGGGATTTGTGAATGGCACTCCCAAAGGCAAGGGAGCTCGCCACACTCTCCAAAGAAGAACTTGTGCAGCAGGTGCTGGAGCTGCAGGAGAAAAACACAAGCCTTCAACGTGAATTAGAGCGGCTGCGGATCTCTCCGCCCCGTACGAGCCACGTGGATGTAACGGATTCGTCGTCATGGCAGCGGCGCCATCATGACGGTAGTGCTGCGGTGGTGACAACGCCACCATCATCATCATCAACAGCAACAACAGTGGGACCTGCCGCTGCCGCCGCTGCTGCTGCTGCTGCTGCTGCTGCAACGAAATCCGGTGCGTACACGATATCCTTTTCCGTCATGGTGATCGAGAATGGGACCACCATCACCGTGCCGCTCTCTTCTGTGATAGACAAGAGTTACATGCGTCCAGACATGCGTGAGGCAGACACTCCGATCGTGTCCTCGTCGATGCGTGATGATTCGGAGTCATTTGCGCGGAACTCAGTTGGAAATTTTCATGTGGACCGGTCCCCCAGCATGAGCACAGAAGAGTCCTTTGGAAGAGGTAGTGAGCTGCGCGGCTTCGGTTTCGCTAGTGCTGCTGCTGCTGCCGTCGCTGTTGCTACGTCCTCCAATTCAGCTGCGTGTATGAGCGGCAGACCGTCCATCTCACTCGGGTTCGCGGGCGGCGATGACGCGAATGAACCCATGCCACAGGATCCCAGTTCGAACCAGCAGCTGCAGCAGCAGCAGCAGCAACAACAACAACAACCACACGAGGCTTGCCGGCGGAGTATTCGCCATGAGCTCCGCCAACTGAGTCTGGGGCGCTTGTTTGGCAAACGTGCCCTCTCGCTAGATACCGATGCACTCGTATCGAGTCACACGCTCTTCACCTTTCACCAACGCTTCACGGATGGTTGCGGCGTGCTTTCACCCGTCTCCTCATGTGGCAGCGCCGTTTACCACTACATCGTGAAGTGCTTTGCGCTACGCAATGGCTGTCGTCACAATCCCTCCGACATAGAGGGATTTGGCCGCACGCTCTGCAGCCTCTGCAATGAGGTGAAACGCATTCTGCAGGAAGAGCCCTGGCATGGCAGTACCGTATCCCCATGCTACGTATTTGGTGACCTGCACGGCAACTTTCTCGACCTCTTTTATTTTCTGGACAACCTCATCTCGTTTCAGGACCTCCGCTACACACCGCACAGATTTGTATTCCTTGGCGACTATGTGGACCGCGGGGACTTCAGTGTGGAGGTTGTCGCGTACCTCTTTGCGATGAAGGTGCTGGCGCCAGAAAAGGTGTTGCTGCTGCGCGGCAATCACGAGGACACACTCGTCAGTGGCGACATCACCGGTTACGGCGAATCGAGCTTTCGCGCGCAGTGCCGCAGTCTCTTTGGCTACGCGCTCGGTGAAGAATTCTGGCACCGGGCGAGTGATACGTTTGCGCACCTGCCTCTCACAGCGAATATTGACGGCAAAATATTCTGCACACACGGTGGCATCCCACGCTACCGCGGCGGTGTGGATGACCGGCTGCAGATACTGAGCCGTGATGATTTCCCTGCAATGGAATCATTTTTTCATGCGCCCGAAGATGAGACGCCGCAGCATCGCGTGTATCGCCAGATGGCGATGGACACATGCTGGGCCGACCCTGCGGATGATGAAAGTGTGCTGGATAAGTGGGGGTTTGGCAGCAATCCGCGCGGTAGCGGTGTCATCCTCTTCGGTTCCACGGCCGTTGATGACTTCCTCTCGCACTACAACTACGACTACATTTTCCGCGCCCACCAGGAGAAGTCCGATGGGTTGAAACTCAGCAAGAGCGCGCGTGTCTTTACGATATTCAGCACCAGCGCGTATGTTGGGCATGAGAACGGTGCCGGTGTTGTGCTCGTCGCGGATGGGAAGATACGACTGATCATCAAGAACGCCGACAGCCTCAATGACGCGGATGCTGCTGGGGGCGAAGAGGAAGAATTGGGGCGGGTGAAGCAGCATGACGGGAAGGAATAAAATTGCACGTTTTTCCGGTGCGTGTGTTTGTGTTTGGGCACAAGCATACATTCTCTCCCTCTCCCTCGTACATATATATATATATATATATATATATGAGATAAGAACGAGTCCCTTGCACACACACACACAAAAAAAAAAAAAACCCTCTTCCCACTCGAAACGAAACAAAACAGAAAATGCTCTTGTTTTCGCCATTCGCTTATATTCTTGTTTTGTCTTGTTTCCCCTTTAACGTGCGTTTGTGGGGGTGGGGGGAGGAGGGAGAATCAAGCAGTCTACCAATTCAATCCGATACTACAGAAGTACTGTGTGGATACGCTGCGTGCGTGCGGTGGGGGGGGGGGGGGGGGGGGGGGGGGCGGGTATCGTCGTCGTCGTCGTCGTCGTCGTCGCTTCGCCCCCTCGCTTGTTGTTTTGGTTGGTTCTTCCCATTCCNGAGGGGGCGGGTATTCCGATGAAGGCGAGTGAAAAGACGAGTGGGAAGGGGGTGGGAAAGGGGAGGAGGAGGAGGGTGCGTGGCAACTCTCTGACGCCGTGCCAGCAGAGGAGGAAACTGCACAGGGACATTCTCATGTCCTCCGTCTTTGCTCCAAACTCAGAGCAGACGAATCTGATGCGTGTGTTCGACGACGAGGGTCATTTGACAACTCATGAGGTGGGCGTCAAACGATTTCAGTTTGTACGGCTGTCGCTATTTTACACACTACGATCACTTCCGTGGTCAGCCGTCATCATGTACTCCATGCTGTTGTATCTCCTCATCCTCTTTCTGTTTGCCACGGGGTACTTTGGGTGGAGCATCTTGTGCGGGGCGCGGGAAGGTACCACGTGGATGTCTGCGCTCTATTTCACTGTCGTGAGCCTTGCCGCGAATGGCGGCTACATTGGCGAGGAGTCTGACACAATGATGCAGCCTGGTCACATCTGTTTTGCCGGTCGCACCGTCATGGTCATGATGTTGTCCTACACAAACATTATATTTGTCGGTATAACGGCGGCGCTCGTGGTGGGCAAAGTGGAGTGCAGCGAAAAGCTTGGCCGTCGCATTGTGTTCAGCGACTTTTGCTCGCTGACCACCCTGCCGGGCGCTGGGGATCGTTGCTGGCGGCTCAACTTTCGCATGGCAAATAGCGTCAGCCATAAACCTCTTGCACATGGACGGTTGCGTCTGTTTGTCATTGCCACGGAGCTCTTGCAGGAACGCCAAGGGCGGCGCATGCGTCGAAGGTCGCATCACACGGGGCTGTCGGACGAGATGCATGCCAAGGCATCTCAGGGCGACGCTGACCACACGCACTCGCTGGACTCGCCGTCGAAGGCGGCACCTCTTCAGCCTTTTAAGGGTGGGAAGGCGTCACTTTCGATGACAAGTCCAACGAGGAGGGCTGCCGCTACGCTTCCCGTGGAGTTACAGCAGCATCCTCGCGGTGTATCACCACGCTGCGGAGCGCACCCGCCGCAGCACTTCGACTCGCGCAGCGCGGGTGACGACGAGATGTGCGAGGGGATGAAAACCTCCAATCGCGGAGTTACTTTGAATTCTACGACCGTTGTAGACATGGTGGGCGAGTTGAAACCGCTGCAAGACTTGCCATGCAGTAAGCCTGTGACAGCGGAGGGCGTTCGTCCAGTGCAGTTGGCCGCGAAGGGTGAAGCGCCGTCCAGCCACTTCGCCACCGGGCACAGCTTTCATTCATTCAGCTCCAACAACTCCAAGGTGACCACGAGGGCAACTTTGATCACAGATAGAAGTGACCGCAGTGCTGCTGCTGCTGCTGCTGCTGCTGCTTCTACCAGTGGTAATATGAAGGACCCGGAGCCTGTTAGCATTCGTGTTGAGGAGCTGCTCTGGGAGTGCCCCGAGGAACAGTATCTGGACGTGCACCGAGGAGAGCTCTCGCTGTGGTTTCCGGTGAACATCACGCACGTTATCGACCGCAAGAGCCCGCTCTACCAGTACATACATCCCCTCGAGCAACATTTCTCCACATCCCCATTGGAAGGGTCAGTAGGTGTGAAGAAGCCGCCAATGCGCACGTTTCAGCTGGTGGCCACATTTGACGCGATGGAGTTGGAGAGTGGCGCCACCATTACTGCGAAGCGCACGTACACGGTCTCTGATATTGTGGCGCATTACCGATTCTCCAACGGGTTGACGCACATGCAGCCTGGCACCAATGAGGTTCTTCTGGACTATCACCACTTCAACGAGATGCTGCCCACGTCGTCGGAAGATGCATCAACGTCGACGACTGAAAGTGATGCATCGCATGGGAATTAGAGATGACAAGTGGAAAGGAGGAGCGGGAAGAATGGTGATGAGATGCATGGAATCCTCTTTTGCTTTTGCTTCCGTGTCTGTCTCGCTCTCTCTCTTTTTTCTTTCTTTTTTCGGGGAGCTTTTTCGCTTTCTTTGTGTGTGTGTGTGTGTGTGTGCCTGCTGGGGGGGGGGGGGGGGGGGGGGTTTTATAAAT
>JASANX010000997.1:0-51784 GCA_030849745.1 Trypanosoma scelopori | reverse complement strand
GTGTTCTTCATTGACGCTTGCGTTTTGCATCTATCCCCCTGTAGTTTTTTGCCTTTGCTCTCTCTCTCTTCATCACATTGCGAACGGGGTGGAGTGGGGGGTTTTGTTGTTGTTGTTGTTGGGGGCAACCGCAACCACGACGACTGCAACGACAAGATGCGATGAGAAGTAAAGGGAAGAAACTCCCGCCCCTTAAGAAATATATTTGGATATATGAAACAAATTCCTTTAAATGAGAAACAACAACAACAACACACACACACACAAAAAAAAAAAAAAAAAAAAAACGGATGCCACTGAAGAAGCAGCGGCAGCGGGAGGAGGAGGAGGAGCGTTGGCGGCTTGGCGAAATGTGAAGTAAAACGAAAAAAAAAAAATAGTCCTTCTTCTTATTTGTTTGTGCCCCGCACCACACACACACACACACACACTGTTCTTCTTGCGTAATTTGTGTGGTTTGTTTTTGGCATGCTTCTCTGCATGCCACCAGAAGTTGTTGTGGTGTGGCTTCTGTGTTCTCCCCAACCCCCAACCCCTTTTCGTCCACTCACTCACTCACACCAAAACATGAAACAAAACAAACAAACACACACACATGAAGGGCGGTGCACATTGGCATTTTTTCCCGGCATTACAGAAGGCAGCGGAGGAGGCCGATACAAGAGTTTGTTTTTTGTGTGTGTGCGTGTGGTGCGGGTATGGAGAAGTACCGGAAATACGCCGACGCCGCTACCGGCATCAACCCGTTTGTTACGCTGCGGACGCCCACGATGTTGTCTGTAGCCGTCGCCGCGATTTTGTTCCCATTGCGCCTAGTGGCAGCGTTGTTATTTGCAGTGGTGCTCTTTCCGCTTGACATGTTGGCGTACTTCTTCTTTATTCTCCCCGGATTCTCATTTGTGTCGCGGCTGCTGCTGGCACCGTGCCAGCGTGGACTTATTCGGGGTCTGTTGCTCAGCCTCGGTAACATCTCCGTTACGCGAGAGGCAGCGCGTGGGGTAACACACGCAACTACCGGTGATGCGTCGCCGGCTGCTGAGCATGTTGTGGTTGCCAACCTGCAGTCCGTGTGGGACATGTGCGCGCTTGAGGTGGCCGGGAAATTTTCCCTCTTTCTGGTCGCTTTTTATGCTGGTGGATCTGCTTGTACTACAGGGAATAGGAAGGTGGCGGGGGAAGGGATGGCCACGCTTGTCACCATGGAGCCATCCCCGCTGCAGCGATGGCGGGTGTGGTGGCACATTTATGGGACGGGGTCACTCGGGTTTCTACGCTCCGCGATGGAAGGAAATAATGATGCCGTCATTGACGTCACCCATCTGCAGCAGCGCAGCCGGCGCCTCGGTGTGCCTCTCGTGCTTTTCGCAGAGGGGACCTGCACGAACGGCAGAGGTGTGCTTCGCATGAATCCGCTTCGCATAAATGCATCCTTGCCACATGCACAGTTTTTTGTTGCTGCCCTGGACTACGACACATCGGCGGTGCAGACTGTTTTACGTCCACGTCATGTCCTCTCATGTCTCTTCGCCATGAGCTCCTCGTTGCACGGGAGCCGCGACCCAGCGTGGTACAGCCCACTGTTTCCCACTGTCACAGTGCGTGTGATGGAGCTTGGGACTGCTGTGTTGGGCTCGAGTGCTACTGCTGCTTGTGGTAGTGTTGGAGCAGGTGCGGGTGCGCTGCTGGTGAATGGTGGGAAAGTGTGTCATGCGTTGTGCAGTGCGTCCAGATCGAGGCGCGCGCTGGCTGTGGGCATTCGCGAGAAGTCTGGCTATGCGGAGGCGTGTATGAGGCATGCGAGCGGAGGTGGTGGGCTTCAGATGCGCGAAGTGAAAGAAACGTGAAGAGAATAAAATGTGGAGAAACATTTTATTTTTATTTCTTAAAAGATGCAGAAGAAAAGTACGAGTGGAGGACATCTCAAAAGCAGACGAGAGAAGAAGAAGAAGAAGGGTACTGTTTTTCTTCTTCTTCTTTTTTTCCTTTTGTTTAAAAAAGGCGTTGAATGAATGAGGCGATGAACGGGTCGCTCGCTCGTTGTTGTTGTTGTTGCTGCTGCTGCAGCAGCTACCGTTTCAGTTTTATTTCTTTGTCTGTCTGTCTGTCTGTCTGTCTGCCTTCTCTTGCTCTGTTAATCACGCTGAAGGCCGCAGCTTCTTGTGCATATGCATTCGGAGAAAGATGCGGTGTCTCATGGGTTGCAACTGCCATGGTGGAAGCGTATTGTGCTTGACAAGGCGTATCGGGAACGTGTCATGGCCCTCACTGCGGAACGGTATCGTGAGGAGATGTCTCTGTTGCAGAACTACCCGCACCAGCTGGCGCCCGCTGTGTGGGACGATGGGACACCCATCTTTGCATCGGCGCAATACATCTGCGTTGATGATAACACTGCTGAATGGGCCACCACACACCCTGCGAGTGTAGTAGAGGCCTCGTCCTTCTGCAGCCTACGAACAGCGGCGGCGGCTGTTGCGATACCTGGACGAAATGAAGAGGAGAAGGCGGCGCATATTCTTGATGAGGTACGGTTGATCTACGACAATGAGAAACCGGAAGATCGTCTCTACGGTCTGTCCTACATATGGGATCGCCAGCTGCCGCCGCATGGCTTCATTCGCGTGTGGCCAGAGCCGCTATCCGCAATGTGGCCTTCCATGCTCGCATCATCATCTTCATCATCATTATTATTTGGTGGGGCACCAAAGTTGTCACCGGCGGAGGCGGCGGCGCGGGGCTGTACGACGGACCCCACCGCGGTGCATGTGTACCGCAGGAATGGGGAATTTCTCGGCATCTGGCGCCAGAGTCAGCTTCTGATTCGTTACAAGGTGGTGTGCTGGGCGATGCACGAGGAGGAGCGACGGCGCACCTGCAGCGTCGTGGATCGCTGCTTTTCTACCGTCTCTGGGGTGCACTCAAACGCCTCCTCGTCGGACTTGCTAGAGGAGGTGCCTGTTTTTGAGGTTCCTCTTCTTCGGCTGCAGCGTGGTAGGGCGAATTTTAGCACACGAACCCGTCGTGTGGACGTTCGTAGTCTCAAATCACCAACAACATGGGAGGGCATCGCACCAGGTCCGCCGATGTACCGCGCGGCGAAGTCGTACACGAACTGGCATGCACTGCACGGCAACTCCGCATTGGTGTCTCAGGCGGTGCGGGATGTGTACGACATGCTGCCGCAAAACGAGGCTGGACTCTTGACGAAGGTGACTTACGTGGAGTTTGTGCTGGATCTTTTGAATCTTTTCTTTCCCACGCATGCCAACGCGTCGAGTCTTGCAATTGCCGAAGAGGAATGGGTGTACCGTGGCACAACCGAGCTGGTGTCCTTTCAAACCTTCTACGAGAAGTTCTTCAGCTTCCCGTTTATATTCCTTCGCGACATCAGCACCGTGACGCGGGAGGAGTATGTGGAGGTGTGGGTCCTCATCCGTGTCTGTCTGCTGGAGGACAAGGACACGATCCTTCGCACTCTGATCTGCTCTGGAATGAGAATGGACCTGTCATCCGTGAATGTATCACCATGTTGCGCTGGAAACATGGACAACACCCACTCGCTCTCCTCTCTTGGTGGCATCATCTCCAGTTGGATGGAGCAATCATATGGAGCCAAGACGCTGGGTAGCACCATGCACCCCATTCAGGAGGCGAAAACGCTGCAGAGAAGGGATCCTCCACCACTTGTCTGTGGTATCACTGGAATCCCTCTGACTACGATCATCAAGCTGGCTGAGAGAAACTTTCACAACACCAACAACTACCCGTTATACAGGGCAAAGCAAGCGTTAATGGCAATGGCAGGGGATACGCTCCGTTGGGTGCCTCCATCGCGGCGGATCGCCATCCTACATGCGAAGAGCCAGAGACTTGTGGCTCGGGATCTGCGCGAGAGGCAGCGGCAGGAGGAGGCGTATGAAGAAGAAGAAGAAGAAGAAGAAAAAGGACAGAAACTGAAACTCATGCAGCAGCAGCAGCAGCAGCAGCAACAAGAAGAACAAAGCGAAGAAATGTTAAACACCGAGAGTGATGGTGGTGGTGGTGGTGGTGATCGCCCTTTCAAGATGAATGACCCTACCACTTCTTTGGCGTCCATCGCGTTTTCTGCATCCGATTTGCATTCGGAGCTAAATGACACCATGTTCAAACGCCGTTGCGCGCTGGAGCAAGTGGAGGCGCAGCAGCAGCTACAGAAAGTATTAGATACATCGATTATGTACCAAAAGCACTCCCAACGGTTACATGGCATGCATGCAAGGGCTCTCACGCACATTTGCGCCAACACCAGCTCGTGGATGCTGCACAAACAAGATGTCTACGAGCTTCCACCGGAGAGCGTGGATGGTGAGGATGCACTCATTGCCTTTGTGCGGGACCTTCCGGACGAGTTTTTCAACGACAAGTTCCCTCTGCGGGTACGCTACGGTGTGTATGAGGCCCGCCTTTCCGACCGTGCAGATAAACGGATGCCGTACAATATGTCTTCAACGACAAGAGACCTCACATTGTCTGTCTTGTCGGAGACGATGCTTGAGGCGGCTGCTCACGGTCTGGCCTCAGTGACCTCTAATCCTCTTCAAACACCCTCATCCTCTGCCTCGTTCAGCAGCAGCAGCGGCAGTCGAGGTGGCCCTGATGGCACCCGAAGGAGGAAGTGGAAACACTCTGCTGCCCATGGCCGTCTCCGCGGCAAACGTGTGTTATCATCGCTTCACTCGAAGAGTTCCAAGAGGGTGCAGTTGGAGAAGAAAGAGAGCCTTCTCATGCGCCCCGTGCAGATGATGCCGCTGCAGTTGCATGGCTCACCCGTCTCCCTCCCGTCACTTTCTATCACTGGGAGGTGGACTCCCTCGCCCTCGCCCTCGTCCTCCCTCGCATCCCTTCCTTCAACCACAAAATACAACTGCGGCACTCGCGAACCGAGAAGTATCTCAGCGAGCTCTCCAGAGAAAAAAAGGCCAACCGTGACGCCCCGACGGGCGCTGCACATTCGCTTGCAATTTAAGCGCGACTTGGACCTTCGCTACGCAAAGGAGCGGCAGTTAAGACCGAATCGCCTCCCTCCATTCTCATTTGCTCGCACCACGAAACAGAAGAGCGCCTCCCCTGTACGTGGTGGTGGTGTGAACGCAAAATCGCTCTTACCGATGTAGTGCGGTGGCCAAGAATTCTTTTCCATTTTATATACACAACGCAACAGTAAACAACAAACAACGAACAGAAAAAGAAAAAGGAAAAAACCTCGCTGTTGTTGGTTTTCAAAAGGGTGAGCTCTTTGTTGTTCTTGTTGTTGTGTCACTTTCTCTCTCTCTCTCTCTCTCGCTTTTATCATTACTATGTTTCCACTTCTTTTATTTGCTTTTATCGGCTGTCTTGTTGCGTCGAAATCCGTTGCCGAAACTCATCGAATCTCCTTCTTCCTCTTTTCCGCTCAAAAAAAAAAAAAAAAAAAACCCGTCCCCGTCCCTCCGCCATTGGGGGATACGCATGTGCACTTTTGGCTCTACTTATGAGAGCCCGCTGTTCTTGTTGTTGTTGTTGTTGTTTAAAGAAACACACACACACACACAAAACAAAAGAAAAAAGAAAAAAGAAAACTCGAGGAATGTTTGCTGCAAAAGGGGTACGTTACCCACCACCTCCCCTGCTTGGATGAATACCCCCTTCCCCGCATTCAGACTAACAAACTAGTGAGTGTGACAATCCTTCTGTTCCTGCCTATCATGTGGATTACGTCTGTCAGTATGTGTGTGTGCATGTGTACATTTCTCTTGTAATGTTCTGAGCATATATTACTTTTTTTTTCTTTTTTTTTGCTTTCACCGCCGTACGTTTTCTGCACGGCTGCTGTTCCTGCTGCGGTTGTCATCATCACTCTGATGTGGGCTTCTCATTATTGTTGCTGTTGTTTTGGTGGTGTGTGTGGGGTTGGTGGCGGTGAAGACGAGAGACAAGACTCACAAGAACATTAGGAAGGGGAGTGGGCGGGGCGTGTTGAGATTAGCTGCCGGTGTTTTTGTGCCCGTCGCCGCCGTCGCCGCCGCCGCCGCCACCGTAGTCTCCCATTCTCATATTTCAACAAGGGCAGGGGTGTTTGAAATGACATCCACCGTGGGTGGTGTTGGTGGTGTTTTGACGCCGTCGTCGGCAGGTGCGCAGGTGATTCGCCTCTGCTCTCGCCTCGTCGTTGGCATACGGCTGCACGGCACCATCGCCGCCATTCATCCGCGCGATCCCAGTCATTTAAAATGCCGCCCATTTCTGCGCTACTTTGGCGAGACACTGCGGCGCCTCCGCTGTGACGTGACGCTCTTCGCCCCCACCGCACACGGCGCAAGCACGCGGTGGCGGCAGCAACAACAACAAGCAATGCCGCTCAGGGATCACAATTTTCCGTGTGAATACCGCGTTGTGGAAGACCCCACATCGGGGGAACTGGACTGCGGCAACAGTGGGAGCGGTAGGGGAGTCATGCGCCATGGTGCGGCGCGGAGCAACTTTCAGGACTACCTCAGCGATATTGCCTCCGGGTTGAAGACATCCCCGACTCGCATTATATTCATCGACGCAGAAATTAACTATCGCTTTTCCCCAGTGCAGACGCTAGTTGTGGAGGCCTTCGAAGCGAAGCGTATCCGACAGCAACGGCGACGTCAGCAACACGCAGATGAGGCAACAGAGGACAGTCGACAGCTGCAGAGGCATGCGGCGATGCTGGATGCAGAATTTGTGTGGACACAGAGACGATTGGGGATACAAGGGCATGATGGGCCCCGTGTACCATTCGCATCTGAGGTGTATCGGGAACCAGAGACTGAAGCAGGCGACGGCCATCCCGGGGATGCAGTGCGTACGGCAGCGCTCGCTATCAATCGTGAGGACTACACACTGGTGGCGCTTGCCGGGATGCTGTTGGAGCTCTCCGTCGCAGACATTGCCGTGGCGGATTATCTGCGGGTGGAACCGCTGGTGGAGAAACTCACTGTGCCACTTCATGGCTCTGTGAATTACCTGCCCATAGAAAATTGCGACGACATGGAGCAGTGGGATTGGAATACGGTGATGGTGCAGGAAGCAACGACATCAGAAGCAGCAGGAATGGTGCCGGAGGTGGAGGAGCGGGAGGAGCATCGTGGGATGTTCAAGTGACGCTGCATGTGTCCCGCTTTGTCGCTCTCCACACATCTCATTTCTCGCCCACTCTCCGTGTGGCCGTGGTGTGTGGCTGAGACCCAATCTGCTATTCCTTTGCCTGTCATTGAAGCACATCCGAGACAAGTGCACATGTGCCCGTCGCTATCATTGCCATTTGTATTTCTGTGCTCTCTGACGGCTGCACAAAGGCACAAAAGCACACACATATATATATATATATATATATATACCACGATAAATACACCTGCACCCTTCCTCTTTTTTTTTCCTGCTTTTTTTTTTGTTGTTGGTGGGGGGTTGGCGGTCGGACTGAAAGGAATAACAGAAGCGGTAGTGAACGCAACCGAGAGAGGAAGAGGAGGGGGGGGGAAGGCGAGAGTAAGCCGACAAACAGGCAACGGGAGCGAGAAGGAAAAGAGGGGGGACGATGAGTGCGTCGTTGGGGACTCTTGCCAACGTTCTCTCTTCCGACTGCACGTACTACGCTGGGGATCCTGGCATACTGAGGAACGAGCGTTATGCGGAGCGCATCGCGAAGCTGCTGCAGTCGGAGCAGGCGGACCTCCTCGCCGTGCGTGTCGCCATTCACGCCCAGCTGCGTGACGCTTTCAAGGACAATGATGTGCAGAAGCTGCTAGAGCCGTACCTCCGAAGTGATGAGAACTTCCAGCAACTAATTGATGACGCCAAGAGTCGTGCCAAGTTCTTTTCAAGAAAGCAACAGGAATTGCAGGCGGTGGTAATGGCAAGTCCAGAGCAGGTGGCACTGCGTGAGGCGCATCGCGAGTTGGCTGCATGGGAGCGGGAGAATGCGGTGCTCCTTCGGCATCAGATGTTCATGTCGTACAAACCCTCCCTGACGCTGCTGCTCGAAAGCGCCAGCACTATAGCTCTCTATCGTCAGTACGCCACCCTCGAGGAAGGGCAATATACGAGTGAAAGCAGCAGTGGGGAAGCTCCAGAACGGCTGCGCAGGATGGGTGGCAAATCGCTCTTCATGACGCAAGCCTCCAACAAGCCGTTTAAGGTGGATGAACACACCAAGATGTATTCTCAACAGGTGCTGCAGAACAAACGTGTCGAGTATGAAGAAAAGCGGGCCTTAGTTGCGCATCGTCGCAAGGCACTGGAAGAGTGCTCGTCCCTGCTTCAGCTGCAGGAGTTTATCAACACACGGAATGAGATATTTCGCAGGCACGGTATTGACCGCCTCGTCTCACTCCGGGTACGGCGAGACAAGGCTCTGGCGCAGCCTTTTGAAGGTGGCGAGGATGCCACGGTGCAGGGACTTCCCGCCACCGATGAAATCATGCGGAGCCGCCGCGTCGCACAGTACGCGCTTCCCAAGATTATCGAGCAGTGCCACAAAAACTACGTCAGCATCCTTGCTACCGAGGAATTTGGAGCTCTACTCAAAGGCACTGGCCTCTCCAACCGCGAAGTGCTGCAAATGCTGAAGCCGTTAAAGGACCTGGAGACATTCCGCTACTGGTTCCTCTCAAGCATTACTGCAGATGCCCCACAGATTGGGCCAAATAAGCTCGTAGGAAAGGGCGTCACAGCGCTTGAAGAGTACAAGAAGCTTTGGCAACCGCAGAAGAGCTGCTATGTGCCATCGCTGAACACGTCACATAGGCAAAATTTCGCCAAGAACGTTGCGGAGCGCCGTGGGTTCCCACACATTGTTGTCCTCTCCCCCGTCTCATACACCTACATGCAGAATAATGACCCCAACACCGTTGTGAAGGGGGAACTCGATATGATGGTGTACGACCAAACCAATGAAAAGGTGCTGCTGATGATTACCAATTCATGCGACGACCGCCGCCCACGTGGTGCCTTCCTTCATGGACAGGAAGAACGCTACCGCTTCGCGGCAGTGATTCGCACCGCCATTGCAAATGACAATGAGTTCCATGACTTTCAGTGCGAGGGCACCGTGGCAGAGTACTTTTTCGATTCCGAATCGGGTTCGGAGGAGAATTACTACTGCATCATGGCACCAACAAAAATTTCACAAAAAGTCGGAATGACGATTCATGTACCAGTGAAGGCACTACGTCCCTTCACCACCTGCCCACCGCGTTATTTTCTGCTGGGCTCAAGCTGGGGTGTTAGTTCCGGTCACGCAACAAATCCATACGCCATCTCTTTCACACATGCTGAGCTAAACGAAGAGGCGATCGTGCTGCAGCAGTTTTTGTCGGAAGGTTTCGTTCAGAAGCATGTTCTACCCCACCTGCTCTCCCGCAAGGATGGACTTGAAATGATGGAAAAGGCCAGGAGGCAGGCAATTCGGGAACAGCAGGAGTCGCTGTCTGCGCGCAGCCTTGCACCAACATCGTCCGCACGTGGAGCACGCTCTGTGGCTCAAACTCCTCGTGACAATAGTCGCACCCCGCGTCACACCACCACGTCCACGAGCGATGGTGCTGCTGCTGCTGCTGCCGCTGCTGCTGCTGCTGCTGCTGCCGAGAAAGATGTTGGCATTCTTCCTGAAGAAGAAGACCCGCTCTCGCCCATCGTTCCTGAAGACGCACTTCGGGCAGTAAAAGATGCTCTACTTAACAGGCGCTTCGTGCAACCGGGTTTCCTGCAGCGGCGGTCCAAGGACCCAGAAGTAAAGCAGCTGCCAGCCGTAAGGGACAGTCACCTACGCACCCCACTCATTGTTTTTCAGGAGATTATGAAGACGAGGCATGGGGAGGAGGAGGTGCCATCCAGTCAGCCGCAGAGCGCGCGTGGTCGTCAAAGCGTCATCGTCACCAACGGCAACGGCAACGGTAACTACAGCCCGAGAAGTGGACTCAGGGGGGGTCCCCCGCAGTCTTCCGTCGCAGTGTCCCGGGTCTAGGCGAGGGAGTCTACCAGGCACAGAGCCACATCTCCTTGCCTGCAATATGCACATAGGTATTTATTTACATGTATGGATGTGTGCGTGCGTGCATGTGGAAGGAGGGAATGGAGGGGTGTAGTTGTGGTCTAGAAATCTTGTGGGGCGTGTGCTTGAGGAAGTGGACATTGTCACGCACACACGCCGATTCCGCGCGCGTAGGCGAATGCGAAAGAGGAAGGCACTATTACAGCGCAGCACCGCTTTATATTCTCACTCACTCACTCACTCAGTCAGTCAGTCACCAGTGGGTGATTAAACATGAATCCCTTGACCCCACCACCACCACCACCACACAATGCACGCACACCATATTTGTGTTGTTGTTGTTGTTGTTGGAGAGTATTGGTTTATGTGTGCGTATAAATACAGATAAATATAAATATATATATATATATATTTATATGTAGTTCTCAAAAACAAGCGCAAGGACGATTGATGTGGGTTGACAAACGATGTGTGCTTCTGTGTGGGAAGGGGAGGAAGAGGGGCACCGTCGATCGAAGCACGCGGATGGTGCTGGCGTAGCCGACTGGAAGAAATGTAGTGCGTGCGTGTGTCGGGTGGTGGGGTGGGTGGAACGATAAAGAAGCGCTTTGGTGTGGGTGTTTTTGCGTGTGCGCCCCCATATTTTCCGTTGCTCATTACTGGCAGACGTTGTTGGCGTTGTGTTCCTGTCCTCGTTGCACATATATATATATATATATATACACACACACATATGCATTGTTCACGGTCTGCTGCACGGAATCTCTGGTTGTTTGCATGTTTGGCATCCCTCATGTCATGAATGACGAGAAGGCGGAAGAAACCTTCGTTTTTTTTTTTTTTTTAAGAAACACGCAATCCCTAGAATGTTTATGAGAAAAAAACTACAGGATACGGGGACGGGGACGGTGGGGGGTGATGCCGCAGTGGCAGCAGTAGTACATTTTTTTTTTTCCATTGTTATTGTTATTTCTATTGCACCTGCCCTTTGTTCGTAGATGCCGCAGAAGAAACGGGATATTTATATTTATATATAAAAAAAAAAAAAGGCGGTAGGACGCGAACGAAAGGGTGGGGGTGGTGGCAGAGTGTAGTGCTGCTGCTGCTGCTGCTGCTGCTGCTGCTGGTGGTGGTGGTGGTGGTGGTGGTGGTGGTGGTGGTACGATGGACCCACAAGTAGAAGCGGCAACAGGGGCGTATGATCGATTCATTTGGTTGTGGATCTTCTTTTTGGAAACAACACACAAAAGAGGAGGAGAACCCCCCCCCCCCAACAAAAAAAAAAAATATATTGAAAGAAGGACGCAAGAGGAAAAGTTTAATTGTATTTATTTATATAAATAATGCTGAGGGGCGTCAACATCATCGTTTGTCAACATTGTGACCCCCCACAGTAGAGAGAGCGAGAGAGAGAGAGAGAGAGGGGGCGTGTCAGTGGCGATGTGTTTGTTTGATGTTTGGAGTCCCCCGCCCCTCCGTCATCTCGCACACACACACACACACACACACACACACCGTTGAATGCTCATTCTCTTGAAGCCACACTTCCAACGTTGATTCCCCACTCGTGTGTGTGTGTGTGTGTCTCCATCGGATTTGTCTGCCTGCTGATGTGCGCATGTATACGCGTGAGTGACTGGCCTTATCGCCTCCCTCCATCTCTCTGCGTGTTGGAGATGGTAAGGGGACGGAGACGTGCAGCGGAAGGAAGCGACTCGTATTTGATTCTCCTCGTGTATCTGTATCTATTGCGTACACTACTTGTCAACACACACACAGACGGGGAGGAGGGGAAGAAAAAGAAAAGGACACCAAATCCCCTCCTGCTGCACATTTTTCTTTTTTTTTTCCCAATGTTTTTGTCCGGTTTGTCTCGTTGTTGTCCCACCACCATCACCGCTACCACCATTACTACTACTGACCCCCCTCTTTGTTTTGTTCTGCTGGCTTTGAATCTGGTGCCCGTTGCAACGACACAGTCCCCCATCCCTCCTCCTCCTCTTTCTCCTCCTCCAGCAGCAGCAGCAGCAGCAGCAGCAGCAGGGGAAGAAGCATCACCTCTTGCCTCTGTGTGTTCTCACTCAGTTGCTCCTCCTCTTCCTCCACCTCGCAGGAATAGAATGCCGGCGGTTGGGGTGGGCACTTCCCGCTCCTGTTCGCTCCTCAAGGAATCTGCGGCAGAGGTGGGTAGCGCTGCGGCGACCGGTGACAGCATCAAGCTGTCTTCACATGGCATTATTGATGTATCATTTGGAAAGTTTAATGAAAACGTCAGCTCCGGGCACCTTCCGTCTCTGTGCCAGATGCCATCGCACTCCGAGGTGCTGGGAAGTAAGAGCCAGCGTGATTGCCCAGGAGGCTTCACTAGAGAGTTCAGTCTGCAGTCGGTCAACCCTCAGTCAAGGTCCGTTCAGCCCGGTATCCCCGTTGCACGTCATCGTGCGAAGCTTGAGGAATGCGCCGATCTCCACCGTCACTTGGAAGGTATGATGATGGAACTGCGTATAACACAGGAGCAGTTGAATGGCAGCAAGAGTGAAAATAATGACCTTTCGATGGAAATCTTGCGCTTGCGAGACTTGCTGAACACGACCACGTCCGAGCTGCAGTTGCAGCAGGAACGTGTTGATGAGCTGCTGCGGGAGAACAAACAACTTCGGTGTGAAGTGCGAGCGGGACAGGCGAATGGCGTCTGCCCGGGTGGGCAAATGAAGACTTTATCCACCCGTGCACTGCAAGCCCTCTCTGGCACTCTCGCAGGCACCCAGGGATCAAACATCACTGGAACTGTGTTGCGGCCACAGAATTTCAGTCCGGATCGCCCTCGCATCACGCATGGCGCGATGGCGCCTCGCCTCGGTGCCTCAGCCTCGCAGCAGCAGCAGCATCTGCTTCATGCGGACACGATGAACGTCTCGGGCGCCATAACAGCATATGTATGTGAATGCTTCCGCAGCGAGGTGCTGCCGCACATTGAACTGCTGCACAGCCTCTGCGATTCTGGTCGCCTGGTTGCTGTCGATCCACCCATCACGCATGCGCAACTGAGTGTGCTACAGCGTGTGGTGGATAAAACGAGAATGACGATGGGAACAAACGAATCAAACCACGCAAAGAAATGCAGCAAACTTCTGAATACTTTCCGCGGGTCGCTAACATTCTCGTCGTCATCGTCACTGTCTCAGTCGAGTTGGGTCAATTGTGTGAATTTTATGTCGTTCCGCAGCGAGAGCTGGTACACCACCATTGGGCTGGTGCTTCAGATGATACACAGCTTGCAGTGTGTACGGTGTGTGGAACTCTTCGCCGTGAGTGATGATTCGGTAATGCGGCGACTGGCTGAAACGCTCCTCATGGAGCTCCATGTAAAGGCTTTGTCGCTGCCAGAAATGTCCCTTACAGATGAGGGGCTCGCCGTGCTCTTTGCTCTCATGGTGCGGCGAGAGCGGCTGGAACTGAAGGATACGACCACAACAGGATTGGCGACGTGGAATTTGCCCTCCGAGTGTTGTGTGGGACAGAGCATGGACGATGTGTCGCTTGGCTCCTCTGTTGCAGCCGCAACTACTGCTCCCGCTTCACTTGCTGATGCCGATTCTATTGTCGAGAGCGAGACGTCTCTGCTCGAGGTGCGGTGTCTAGACCTCAGTCGCTGCACGATCTGGCATCCCACCACGCTCTTTCACGCGTTTCGGGGTCCGACGGTGGAGGTGCTCATTCTGACAAGGTGCAGTGCTCTGTGTGATGTAAATGTACGCGACATTCTCGATGGGTGCCCGCAGTTGCATACACTGGACCTCTCTGGAAACGACGGTCTTACGACGGCGTGCGTCAAGTATCTGAGTTGCCATGAACGGCTCAAGGTGCTGCGGCTTGAAAACTGCCCCTCCATCCGACGGCTGGAACTGGCGAATGTTGAGGTGCTCTTCTCTTCTCTCGTACATGTCGCAACACTGCGTGCACCAGAGCTTCGTTGTCTGCCCGTGCCACTCACACATTCTAACGTCTTGTTTGACTTCTACGCGCCGAAATTGCTGGAGATCACGTTGAAGGGCATCGTCATCCATCGCGATACCCTTGGTGTATTTATTCCCAACGCCAGTGGCAATGGTGATGAGAGGTCTCTTTCCCCATGCCCCTCAACTGGTTCTGGCTTTGCACTTTCAGACCAAACCTCTGAGAAGCGGGAGTCTTGTGATGTGGCGCAGCTCCACTCGGTTGGGTTCATTGACTGCACTATTGTCTCGTCATCGGAGCTGGAGTCGTTCGTAAAGCACCAGTCGCAGATGCTGCGGTTTTCCCTGCATGGATGCAAGGGTGTGGTGGACGCACACCTCGCGCAAATTCCCACCACGCTGCTGGAACTCGATGTGGGGACCGTGGCGCAGCTAACGGGTAAAAGTATTGATGCCATCGCCACCCGCTTGTCGCATCTCGTCAAACTGAATCTCAAGAACACTGGCACCGCCATTCAGAACTCTCAACTGCACCGCCTGCGTGGGCTCGTAAATCTGGAGGAGCTGAATCTTCTCGGAATGCCACAGCTGCACCCAGATGTGGTCGCCGCCGTAGTGGAGGCATTGCCGAAGTTACGCGTGCTCTACCACGAGGCAGCGCTGGTAGAGACGGACCCCGCCAGCACCACCACTGCCGCCCGCAGGGTGGCGCGCACCGACGAGGAAACCACCATGCGGCGCGACATCAACAACTGCGCCGTGGAGCTGCTACAGCTGCGCGATGAGACGTCGCTTGCTCTTTGGATGGAGAAGCAGCTTCCAAAGCCTGTCAACCTCCTTCCATCACGCCCTACCACCAAACACACGAGGGACGCTGGGACGGCGCTGGCAAACACCACGCACTACTATGGACTGGCACACCGGACGCTGTCGCGACACGGTACGTCTTCGATGAGTTTTGTGGATGAACAGCTCTCATCAGTCGCAAAAACTGGCGACGTGTCGCAGCAAAAGTCAAAAGCGGATGTGTTAACATTTTCATCCATGAATTTCGAACCCATGGGTGGCAGCGCTTCCACTGCCACTGGCGCCGCTGCTGCTGCTGATGTTGTTGCTGTTGTTGACAATGACGACAACAACAATAATAGTAATAACGATTGTGGCGATGACGATGACAATGACGCGCTGAAGCAGGACAACCTCAAAGACTCCCACATGCTGGTCGCTGCGATGGATGAGAAGAGTAGGCTGGCCATTGAAAGGGCGCCATTGGGCCCATGGGACGATGCTGACATTGTGGCGGAACACCGCCATCAGTCTGGCTGCTGACTTGCGGCGGTGGGGGTGGGGGAGGTGTCGTCCCGCATGTGCGAAGAATTGAATGCAGGAAGAAAGATGATGTATCGAATATGAATTTAAAGCAAAAAAAGACAGAGGGGAAAGAGGGCTCTGCGTGTGCGTGTGTGTGTGTGTGTCCATGTAACGTGAGCAGCAGAAGCAGAAACGGAGATTTATATAATAATACACGACATGGAGGTGTGAGTACGCGTGTGAATTTGCGTGAAATGAATGACAAGATGTGACTTCTTCACCCACTCATGCCCTCATGCAGCTGCAGCAGTCAAAGGCGTGTGCCGGTAGACACCGGACAGACAGACGGACTGAAAGAGAAGCAGTTTTTGATGAGGCAGTGAGGCAAACAACAAGAAACAAATACGAATGGTGTAAAGGAAAGCAAAGGAGGAGAGACAGATGCAGCTGACGCCTGTCCACTCGTTTGTCAGTGGTGGGGTTCTTTCGCGCGTCTCGCTCTTTCTCTTTCCACCTGAATGCCTTTTCACACGCATTACCAAAACTCACTCGCATCCGATGCCCCCCACGCGGTGCAGCTCATTTGTCTCAACGTCTTGTGCCCCACACCCCAGATGTATTTACGAATATGGCAGGGCAGCTATGTGTATGCTGCGTTTTTTTTTTTTTTGTTGTTGTTGTTGTTGTTGTTGTCGCTGTTGTTGTTGTTCCCTGCTCTTTTGTCTTTGTTTTCGTTTGTTTGTTGCCCCACCGACCACGAGGCATTTGTACTCTTCAGGTCTGCCGCCTGGTGGTGGTGGTGGTGCCTCATGCAGCAACTCCATGGGCTCTTCCCTCATCCCTTCTTCTTTTGTGCGTGCGTGCGTGTGTGTGTGTGTGTGTGTTTCTCTGTATGCTTCTCTCGCTCGTACACCGACACACGCCCTTTTTTTTTTTTCTCTCTCTCTCTCTCCCCTTTCCACCGCATGCAGTTTCTCCATCATCTCAGCAGTGAAAAGAAGTCAAGCCGCGTATAAATAAATATATTTATTTATTTTTTCCCCCTTTTTTGGAGGCGGAAGAAGGGGGGGAGGGACTGATTCCTCTGCATATCTTTTGTGTGTGTGTGCAAGACAGGCATATCACACTCATTCTCGAATTTAATCGTGCTTCGGGGAGAGGCAAGGAGGGATGTCTGTGAAGTCCGAGCTGAGTGCCTTGTCCCTGTCGATGGAGAAGGACCAGGACCAGGCAACCGTATCTCCTTCGCCAGAGGTATTGCCACATGAGGATCAGGTGGGGCATTCCAACCTGGATGAGCAGGGCGGTGAGTCTGACGCAGTGACTGGTGACGCTGTGCTCCCTGTAAGCCCCACCACCAACGCCACGAAGGTGGAAGAGGAGCTTGGTAGTAATTTGTCTTGCGTGGGGGATAAATGCCGCGATGATGTATGTACGAATGAGGTAAATTCTGCTGTGGATGCTGAGGGCTGTTTCGAAATCTCTCAGGGTGACGATGTAGTGACTGGGAATGATGCGGAGGCCAATGCCGAAACGGAAGCCGCCGCGGCGGGCCTTGAAAGCAGCGATGGGTGTCCGGCTGCCGGGGACGGCGGCGCACAGGCAATGGAGAATCCGGCCTCTTCTGCTGGATCGCAGAACGGTGAGGTTCTGTCCGATAACAAAGAGAGACCGGCCTCCACGAACGCCACGTCAAGAAAACGAAAAAAGCCCCTTCCGAAACCGCCCCAGCTGTTGTCCACAGCTCTGCATTCAACCACCCTTCCCGCCCTCAAGTCGCATGTAACACCAGTCCAAACGACACGCGGCGGTCGCCTCCCTTTTGCGGGGCGGAGAGAAAAACACAAGTCTCGCACGACGTGTGGTGCGGCGGGCAGGCAAAAGGTTGTGGGGGAGGGACCCCCACCAACAGAGCTTCCCACGCACGAATGCGTTGCGCACCAGTCACCCGCACAGGATCTTGGTGTGTTGTATGATGATCTAGGCGCCACACCTCGCCGGCAGCGACTGCTTGAGGGTGCGAATTATGTTTCAGACGTCGAACTTCGGCTTCGCCGTAAGAAGGACGAGGAACGCCGCTGCTGTGAAATGCTTCGCATTGCAAGATTGGGAAAAGAAGCAGCGTTCCCAAACTCACCCTCTCTCGCACCGAGCGATGGCGACAGGCCGAGGAGTAACTGGGTGCCGTCTTCACGTGGATTGAGTCATCTCACTAGCATGAGTTGCGTTCAACCGTGCGCCGTCAGACCAAAGGAGTCGGCGGCCAAAGAGGGTGAAGAATCAACTCCTTCACAGCCGTCACGACAAAAACAACGGCGGCGGCCGATGCAGCAAGCGAAGACAGGCACTTTGGTTCCACCATTGCACTTGCGGTGCCAACAGGATGTAATTCAACGATGCCTTGATTTGTTGCTCGACCATCAGAAGAATCACGACAACCACGGCAGCGCCACACCGAACCTAGGCTATAGTTACACCTGCATCCTCTCTGGTAAGGGTTTGCGTTCTGCGTCGGAAACTTTGAGCTCATGTAGGACGAACCGCTCTGTACCTTCACGCTCTCCCAGATGTAGGACTGGGGAGGGGACGGACAAGCGTGACAAACAGCTGGAGAGAGTCTACACTGAATCTAGCGCTCGGAGCAAACTGTCACTCAGCGGCTCCGATGTTTGAGGCCATCAGAGGCAGTGATTTCTCTCTTCTGGAAGTGCAACACACGGCACGGGTGTTTGTTTGTGTGGGTGCGTGCGTGTCTTGTGCCAATGGTAACCCTGTGGGATTGGATGAACTTGATGCGATGCCCAACAGTGGCGCGTCAACCAACCGCCAGAGCTGCAGCGCGGAGGAGTTCTACGCATATCGGAGAAGGAGGAGCGTGACGAACAAAAAAAAAAAAAAAAAGAAAAAGGCGGAATTTGGACAAACCGTCTTTTAATTATTTTATGTATGTTGTTATTTTCGCTTGTTTGTTTGTTTGTTTGTTTTTAAAGTGGTGGTGGCGTGAGAAACGTGTGGATGTGTCTGTTCCCCTCCCACTTGGAATCCCTCATGCATGTACATACATCAATTGCAGATGCACACATGTACGTGGAAGCTCAACGTCGCCCTTATGATGATGATCAATGATGATGATGATGATGCCGCATGTAAGTCAGTCTGTGTGTCAATACACAATACGTAGCTCTCATTCACTCACTCGCTCGCTCGCTCGCGGTGTATCTCTTGTTTGTTTGTTTGTTTGTTTGTTTTTCTGTTGGCGGTGCTTTGCCCCCTGTTGCTATGATTCTCTTCTTCCCGCTCTTGTTGGTGTCGTTGTTGTTGTTGTTGTTGCTTGCAGATCGCTGGTGTTGCTTTCTAAACTAAAAGTGTATGTGTTTCCTCTGTTGTTGTTGTTCTTCTGCCTCCTTTTGTCTTCTTTTTTTTTTTGGGGGGGGGGGGGGGGGGCCAGTGCCACTCACCCTCTGAGGCGCCAGCATGACAGCAGAGAAACTGCGGCAGCATCTGCTGCAGTGGCGCATGGGAAGACGTGACAGCGCGTCGACGGAACTCGTGCCAGGAGGAGCCTCTGCGCAGATGCTGCCGCGTAGCTTTCGACCGCATCGCATTGTTCCACGGGTTTACTTGGGTGCACTCAAGGACGTTCAGGACATGTGGGCACTTCACCGAAAGCTTTTATCGGAGGAGTTGTTTTTGCTCGTATCTACCTGCGACCGAAATGAACCACCGCGGTTGGAGCTGCGACAGTTGTTTCCCCCACCACCAACACCCTCAACAACAACAACAACAGCAGCAGCAGCAGCAGCAGAAGAAGAAGAAGAAGAAGAAAAAGAAGAGGTGTTTGTCAAAGCGACGTGCAAGTGTGGTGGATCATGCCGAGTGCGGCGCTTGGCGGTTTGTCGGTGGGAGGAGTTAGAAGCACACGTCATTGGTTTGTCGGGCAGAACAGCCCCTCCGCTGAGAGCCACGATGATGGCACAGTGGCTGCAGCAGGTGATCGCATCGTGGCGCTTTAGCGCGAGTGACGAAAACAAGGGAAAACCGTGTGACAAGGCTGCCTCCTCTGGAGTGGTATATCTGAAGTTGTGCCTGCCATGGAGGGACGAACCGTCATTTCCGGTGCGAAGGCACTTCGACGTTGCGGTCACGCTCATGCGGGCAGTGGAGGGTGAGTTGGGAAAGGCTGTTGTGTGTTATTGCATCGCAGGGGCATCGCGATCGGTCACATTAGTGTGTGCGTTTCTGCTGCGCTGCTACTACGACGAGTGCCACAAAGACGGGAGCTCCTGCAGCCCGGATGACGCCGTACGGGTGGTCATGGATTTTGTGCGTAGCGTCCGGCTGTGCGCCTGCCCAAACGACGGCTTCGTGCGGCAGCTGACCGAGTACGCGGCTGATATTAGTCCCGTACAGTGAACGTGTGCTGCCGTTTGTAAAAAAAAATAATAATAATAATTTTGCATCATCTGCCGCTGCCGCTCTTCCTTTTTGTTGTTGTTGTTGTTTTTGTTTTCTTTTTCCCCACCACCACCACAACAACAACACTCTTACCATCCATTACTATCATTCCTGGCGCGGTAGTAGTGCACTGTTTCTACCTTTTTCTTTTGTTTTGTTTTTTTGGGGGGGTGGTTCTCTTCACACATTTCCCTTTCGTGCAGATCCCGTCTGCGTTTACATATGTGTATATATATATATATCTGTGTGTGTGTGCAAAGTGCAGGGTGCGTGGCTGTCGTCCCGTCTCATCTCATCTCATCCCCTTCCTGCACGCATACGTACATGCTGGCGTAAATACAGAGACACACACAGAGACGCAAATAAATATTTATATATTTATTTACTTATTGATACACATACACACATACATTCGGGGCTGGACGGTGGTTCAGGATGGAGATTGGCGCTGCGAAAGTTAACATGGAGCAGTTGGAAGGGGAGGGAAAGGAGGCGGATGACGTCTGCTGCGATGCCGAAGACACCACGGACGATGCAATCCCCGTTCTGCTCTGCATGAGATGCCGCAGCCCCCTCTGCCGCTGTGATGACATTCTTCAGCACCGAGCCACTGACGCATGGACGTCACAAGTTTACGCCTACGAGCTGGACCTCTTTGTCGAGAGGCCACCGCTGTGGTGCTACTCCGCGACCAACCCATCCACCCGCCGCTTCGACTTGGTGCGCTGCTCCCCCGCGATTGTGACGCGAGACCACACGGTGCATATTTCTGGCGGCTGGAGCGCGGAGCACTCCTTCTTCGTTGGCCATGAGTGGTGCATGAGCGAGTGCAAAATATGTGGGAATTTTCTCGGATGGGGTTTTCGCCAAGTGTTAGATGAAGCAGAAAAAACGCAAACAAACAGTGACGACGAAGGCGAAGAGGGCGAAGAAGGCGACGAGAACAACAACAAGAAGAAGAAGAAGAAGAAGAATGAAAATACTGAGGCGGGGAAACACCTCAGCTTTATTGGACTCATCCTCACACACTGCATCGGTAAGGACGACTACCCGCGGGCAGAGTACGAGAAGATCATCCGTCTCGGTGCATGGCAGCAGTAGGAGGAGGCGGCGGCATCATCTTCCATCATCCCTACGCAGCGGTTGGCCGGAACTGCGCGATGACCATCGCGGAGCACGGTTGGGTGGGGAAATCCGAACGCTTCTGGGAGAGGGCCCCAACCTGCCGGGGCCTGTGGGACCTGATGATCCCTCTGAATCCGCTGGCGTCAGAAATAGATGGTTCTGTTGGTGAAGATTCGCATACGCGCCCCCCCCCCCCCTTTTGTTTCTGTTTTTTCTTTTTTTTTTGTGTGTGTGTGTCTTTTGCTCTTGTCGTCGTAAATCCATGCGGTGCTGTTCCACGCTCACGTCGCTGCCACCCCATTCAGATTCTTTTGTTTCCTCTTCTTCCCTTTTTCGCATTCTCAGTGGTGGTGGTGGTGGTGGTGGTGGTGGCGGTGGCGGTTGATGTTGCCCTCGTGGATTTACTGCGTGCTCCCCCGTATCCAGCACTTCGCTGCTGGCGTTTCTGCCCATTGATGGTTCTCCGCATGAAACGCATTCCTTACTGGTCTTTCTCTCTCTGTCTCTGTCTGTCCGTCTCTTTGGTTTGCTGCGTGCGTATGCCCTCTCGCAAACCCTGTCTGTCTGCCTGCCTGCACGATTAAAATTTAAAAAGAAGTGGTGCTGGAGGGGAATCGTCTACGGTGAGGGGGAGAAAAGGTGGGACAAACGCAAGAAAGGGGAGGGGGGGGGGAAAAAAGAAGACGACAACACAAACAACTAGAAAAATAAATACAGAAAAAAACAAGGGAAACAGAATGGCGCAGAGTTTCGACAGCTGGCTGAGTAGCCTGGGGCCCATCACGCGGCACGCACTCGCCACAGCGGTGCTGCTCACAACTTCCGCCTCTTTGGGGGTCGTTCCATACCCCTATCTGTTGCTTTCTCCAACCGCATTCACGCAGCTGCACCTCTGGCGCCCCATCACTGCTGCTCTTTTCTTTGGAGGCTTCTCCTTCCCGTGGCTTATTTCCATTGCCATGTTTGTGATGTATGCAAACTACAATGAGACGCAGGACTTCAAGGGGAAAAGTGGTGATTTTCTTTGGATGGGGCTCATGCTCATCGCCATTATAACGTCTGGTGGGCTGCTGTTAGGACTTCCAGTTACCAGTTCTGCGCTGATGATGTCGCTCTGCTGGGTCTTCTGCAAGCGCCATCCCGAGATGCGCATGAGCCTCTATAGCTTTGAGTTCAACGCCAACACATTCCCATGGGTTCTTCTCGCGTTTCACTTTGTGCTCGGCCATAACATCATGGAGGACATCCTTGGCATCGTCGCAGGGCACGCTTTCTTCTTCTTTAGGGATGTCGTACCGAGGACGCATGGCGTAGACCTTCTCCGCACACAGTCATGGTTCCTGCGTTACGTGTTTCCGAACAGCGGCGCCCCTAATTTCGGCACGCTGCATCCTGCAGCTCATCCCTATGACACAAGATTTGCACGGCGCCCACAACAAACGAGTGCAGGTGATGGTAATGCTGGCGGCGCGACACACACACACCGATGGGGTGCAGGGCGTGTTCTCGGTTCTGGCTAGGCCACATCCGGATGCCTTGTTTGTGTGTTTGTGTCTTTGCTTCTTCGTCCATTTTGTGGACGTACTCACCTCGAGAAGCGAAATAATGAAAATGACAAGAGCGTTCTATATTTAGCTAGCAGTCGGTTGTTTCTCCTGTGCCTGACACTGCTGTGTCGTTGTTGTTTGTTGTTGTTTTTCTTCTTTGATGGCGTTTGTACCTTTTCCTCCCTCCCCCTTGGTATCTCT
The DNA here is from genome assembly GCA_030849745.1 of Trypanosoma scelopori. NCBI lineage: Eukaryota > Euglenozoa > Kinetoplastea > Trypanosomatida > Trypanosomatidae > Trypanosoma > Trypanosoma scelopori. Next base: position 29,153 of record JASANX010000997.1, on the reverse strand, counting down.
GTCTGTGCGTCTCTTTCTCTCCCTCTGTGTATGTTTCCTCCACTTGTTTCCACCTGACCTCTTGTCTTCGCCTTTTGTCATTGGCGTGTCTGCCACGTCGAGTGAGAAGAGAGGGTGACGCGAGGAGGAGGAGGAGGAGGAGGAGGAGGAGGAAGACGACATTGACAGGGAAGAGGGAGTGTTAAGTTTGTCCCCGTTGGGTGTGTGTTTGTCGTCGCTGTTTGTTTGTTTGTTTGTTTTTTGGAGTGTTTGGGTGGTGGTTTTGTGTGTGTGTGTGTGTGTGTGTGTGTGTGTGTGTGTGTGTTTGTCTTCTGCCATTCGTTTACTCGAATGGAATTGGTGAAGGTGGAGGACCAGCTGAAGCGGGAGCTCGAGCAGTTGCTCTCCGCGTTGGATGCTTCGCAGCGGCTGGCGGTGTGTGAAGACCCATCACGGCCGCTGCTGATTCTCGCTGGTGCTGGTAGCGGCAAGACACTGACGATGGCAAGCCGTATCGCATTCCTTCTCCTTCACGGTGTGGCGCCGGAGCACATATTAGGCCTCTGCTTTTCGCGACATGCTGCAGAGGCGCTGCGGGATCGTGTAGCTGCCGTTTTACCGCCGTCAATGAAAACACTGGTGGAGCGGCTCAAACTCAAGACGTTCCATGCGTTCGGACTTGAATGTCTGCGTCGCTACGGCTGCATTGACCTCACCACGGAGGTGTACGATGCGCGTCGGCAGCGGGAACTCGCAGCCGCTGTGGTGGAGGCGCATGCGGTGCACTCCAAAAGCTTAGAGGCCGTTCTTGCACTCGTCGACTACGTGAACAAGGCCAAAACGCGGAAGGAAATGCGCGCTGGTGCGGAGATTGACCCATCGCGGCAGGCGGCGTACCTCTTTCCTTTCTACCAGACGATGCTGCATGAACAGCACCACGCAGTGGACTTTGGCGATCTCGAGCAAATGCTTCTCGACGCCCTGCGCCCCGTCAAGAAGGGGGGCAAAGAAGAGGTGGAGACAAGGGGAGTTGATCGTAGTGCGATCAGTAACAACAACAGCAATAGCGGCGGCGCCGCTTCTACTGCTGCTGCTGCTGCTGCTGCTGCTAGTGGTGGTGGTAATGATGCTGCTGCTGATAATAATAGTAATAATAATAATAATGACGACGGGGGATGTGCTCTGCCATCGCGTGTGCCGTCCCCTGTGGCCCTGCAGCTACAGTGGCAGTATACCCACATTGTAGTGGACGAGTTTCAGGACCTAAATGAGGTGCAGCTGGAGTGTCTTGCCCTCCTTGCGGGCGATATGTGCCGCGTGACGTGCGTCGGTGACCCCAACCAATGCATTTACAGCTGGCGTGGGGCTACGACGAACAGCTTTGAGCGCTGGCGGAGTCGCTTTCCGCAAGCGAAGCTTGTGAATTTGGAGGTAAACTACCGTAGCTCTGCGGAGATTGTCAACGCCGTCAACGCGGTGGTACGACTGTCACAGCGAAGTTTCAATGGTCAGTGTGGACGCCGCATCGCTCTTGTGCGCTGCAGTCATGCGTCAGAACAGCTGCCACTCTTGCCGCGTGTTGTGGAAGAAATTCTGCGCGCACGCGACCACTCACTGACGTACGGCGACATCGCCATTCTGTGTCGCACGCGCCGAACTGTGCGAGACGTTGTTGCAGCAGTGGAGCGGGACCACATCCCGGTGCGTGAGATGCGGTCCAGCAAGCCGAACTCCATGGCGCTGGTTCGCGCCATGCTGTCGTTCCTGCGCCTCTGTGTGCACCCACACTCCAACCTGGATCTGGAGTGTGTGATACGCGATGCCCCAAATCATTTCTCCGCGCCTGCCGCCACAAAATTCATCTTTGCGCTCCAAGCCGAGTCGCTTCAACGGCGGCGACAGCTGCCTGTGGAAAGGTTGCAAGGTGCGGACAGTCATGCGGCCTATTCACACTACACTATTCTGCGGGAGCTAGTGCATAACGGATTCGCCCACGTTCACGATCGCCTGCGCACAACAAAGACGCAGCAGAAAACACTGCGCACACTTATTGAAGTGATCACAACCGCTCACAGCTCCCTCGGTCAAATGTACTGCGACATTGAGGAGGTGGTGCGTGGCGTTGCTGAACGTGCTGGGTTTGATGAGGGGAGCGCGACAGGTGTGAAGATAAGATGTCGCGCAGCTTCTGGTGGGGTGAAGCGGCAGCGCCACTCATTTCCTTCTTCGCAGTTGTGTGCGCGGCGCTCCGCAGCTGTCTGGGGTGATGTGGCGGCTGGCGACGATGACGATGATTCTGATGAGACCGATACTGTTTCTGACATGTCCATTCCACAGCTGCTTGTGGAGGCGTGCCGCTCGGTTCAGCGACAGGTGTTGGCGGAGAAGTCTGCTGCTGCTGCTGCTGCTGCTGACTATGATGATGATGATGCTGGTGGTGGTGGTGGTGACAATATGGCGAAGCAGAGGACGAATGTGGGCGGCAGTAACGGGGATGTGCTGTTAGTGAAAGAAGATGCTTGCACGGTGCTGCAGCGCGTGGTGGACGAGTTCCTTGCACTTCTTCCGACGGATGACTTTGGTCCACTACAAGGCGGTTCAAGAGCGGAGCTGCGTCCGGCCGCAGTGACTGTGACAACGGTCCATCAGGCAAAAGGAAAGGAGTGGCCCGCCGTTGTTGTTCCCTGTTGTTATGAGGGCGAGTTTCCCATTGACGTGCGAAGTGCGGAGGAAAAGCGGGTATTTTACGTTGCGATGAGTCGGGCGATGCGAGATCTCGTCTTCTTGACGGCAGAGTCCGGGCCTTCTGCGGCTTCCGGACACAAGGACGCTGGTGGTGGTGGTGGTGGTGGCGGTTCTGAAGAGCAGCCGCTCCGGATCACGCCATATCTGCTTCCCATTTTGCCGCTGATCGAGACGGTGTCATTGACTTGTTACCAGCAGCAGCAGCGGGTGAATGTGGAGTCCGAACGATAACACACACACACATACACACACACAGAGACCGACACAGAGCGAGTGAGAAACAAAAGAAGGAAGAAAGAAACGAAGATGGACGGGGGAAACACATGTGTTTCGTCCGGATGGCGCGTTTGTTTCTGCACGCGTGAATGACGATTGGACACTCAAGAGTACACGAAGCATAAACCGATGCATTCCTGTTTGCGACCTTCCTTTTTTTTTTTTTTGCCCCCACGCTCCTCTCCGTCGTAATCTTCGTAGAAAGCAGCAGCAGCAGCAGCAGCAGCGAAAAGAAAAAGAAAAGGCATCGTCTGTGTGCGCCAGTCTAGTTCCCTTGAGGCATGCGTGCCACCATTTATTTATTTATTTATTTTTGATGTTGTTGTTGTTGTTGTTCCTTCTGCAGTGTGTCATGGGTGATATCATTGTTATTATTATTATTCTCGTTGTTTATCCCTTTTTTTTTTTTTTTTGCTTGTCGCTCTACATGAAGAGTAGGTGGGGGGAGGGAGGGTAGGTGTAGATAGTGAGTGAGAAAGAGAGAGAGAGAGAGAGAGAGACGCGGACGCGGACGCGGACGCGCCAACGAGATGATGACACACGTGGATGCGATGCGCATAAAGGGTTTTTTCTGTGGTTCTGGGATCGACGCCTTTGGGGAGGCTGCTGTTGTGGATCGTCTCTTGGCCCTCACAGGCCTTTTTGACATGAAGAAAGTGGAGCTGACGTCCCATGTGCGTGTTGTGTACATTGGCACGGCGACATATGACATTCCGAAGTATCGAGAGCAGCAGACCAAGTGGTTCTTGTCACGTGGCTGCACAGTTGGCGCCGTGCATGTGGCGGACCCATCTCGCCCATCCCAGGTGGACACGGAGGAGCTCCAGTTCCTGCAGGAGGCCCATATTATTTTGGTTTCTGGCGGAAACACCCTTTACGCTATTCGTCGATGGGAAGAGACGGGCCTTGATGCTTGTTTACGCGCCGCGGCAATTCGTGGTGCCATTTTGGCGGGTGGCAGTGCGGGGGCCATTTGTTGGTTCACCTCTGGTCACAGCGACTCGGCGGACCCGTCCACATATGCCAAAGCAATGCTGCATAGAGCGTGTGGTGACGGTGGTGCTGAGGGAGCGGAGACGGAGAAAAGTGGTGAAAGGGAAAACATGGAGCAAGAATTGGATGCGTCATGGAGCCATATTCGTGTGCATGGCCTCGCGCTGCTTCCGGGCATGTTATGTCCACACTACGACGTCCGCGAAGGGAACGGTGTACTGCGGGAGGAGGACTTCGACAAGATGCTGAAGCGTCACCCGACCGAGCGTGGGGTTGGTATCGATCACTGGGCAGTGCTGATTCTGCCTGGGAACAGTACCTACGACGTGTTCGCCATCCCAGGCAAGAAACGCGGGACTGACAGAAGAACCCTGCCAGGAGTGTACATAAAAGACGTCGTGAATGGGCAGGTGCACACGACGCTGCTGCAGGCAAAAGGAAATCTGCAGGATTTGCTGCGAGAGCCCAGTGGACCTGTTCTTCGTGACCCTTTTGAGATGTACTATGCCATGGCGAACCCCACAGCAACATCAGAAAAGCTGCTATGCTGCTCCAACTAACCATTAGAATGTCGCCCATAATAAGGTGGTGGTGTGGGGGGGAATGTGAAACGGATTTTTATTTGTTATTTTTCTTGTGTGTGTGTGTGGTGAGTGTGTGTGGTCTGAAAGTGCAGGGGATGCAGGAGCCTTATTATGTTCTGGTTGTTCTTCTTGTTTGTTTCAATTTGGGGGTGGTTCTTCAATGATGGTAATGCCAAACTGAACAGGAAAGAAACAAACAAACAAAGAGAAGAAAAGAGAAGGGCTAAACGCATTTGTATTTTTTCGGTTGTTGTTGTTGTTGTTGTTGTGATCGGTTGGGGGCCCCTGCAGCAAGCCCTGATGGTGCGTGCTGGCAGTGGCAATCCGAATGTCAAGAATGATGGGCCAACGCCTCTGTCAGCGTTGAGCTCCGAAAAGCCGGTCAGGCGGACGCAGCACCAGCAGCGAGTGCGGTGTAATCACGACGAATCGCGAGGAAGTGGCATGGCATTTTTGGCGCTTGTGGGGGCTGTCATTGTCCTTTTGTTCGCCATTGTGTTGTCCCCTGACATACCTTTCTACAAGCAGCGGGGGAGTGGCGAGGATATTGACGGAAATGCAGGCCAACATCATCCCGGTGTAGTGAGCGGTCCTCCGGTACGGAAGTACGCAGGCGCCGATAGTGATAATAATAATAATAATGGTGGTGGTGGTGGTGGTGGCACGGCAGACCACAACCAAGAGGCGAATAGTGCGTCTGGGCCATTTTGCTACACACTCGAGGAGTACAGCACGAAGTTTGTCACGGCATTGACGAAGAGGCGAAGCCCGGTGCAGAATTGGGGGACAAGGGCAACTGCATCACAGCATTTCTACCGCTGTGGCACGCGCATTACTGACCTTCATGCCGAGTTGAACAGCAGCAAGGTGAAGCTTTGCTCGGCGACGAATACCCCCACCTCGTTCCCCAGACTCCGTGTCTACCTGAATAGCGCGTTTGAGGTACGGCTGCACCTCGAACAAGCACGCAACATCGCCGCACAGATTATCCACCTCGAAAGACTCAATGATGAATATTGTGATTGCATTGACGGTACGGATGAGCTTCAAACCAGCGCGTGTAGCATGTCTGGTGCCGTGTCCCCGCTGAGTCGCGAGCGATGGAAGCAGTACCTCACAGCTAATGCTCACGTGCAGCTGTATGAAGAGGAGGAGGCACCGTCGTCGAGTCGCACAGAACGGCTTCTGCGTCGTCTGGGTGGTCCCGTCTTGCCATTTCGCTGTCGTGACGATCCGGATGTATGGCTTGCTCCCTCCCGTGTAGGCGATGGCGTCGTTGACTGCTGCGACGCGAGTGACGAACTCCAAGATCCTCATCAAGAGCAATGGAAATTGCGGGTTGCCAACATGGCGCAGTACCTTCACCTGGGCAGTGGCGACACGAGTTTGCTTCATCCCGTCCCCAGCGATAGCCGCAGTGTGGCGACCACGCTGCTCGACAAGGACCTCACCGCACTCATGACATGTCATCGTGTGAAGGAGGAGCGGCTGCGTCACGCACGTGCGCTGCATGCAATCGTCAAGAAGGGACATGTGGAATTTAAGCTGCGCAAGGCCAATGGGTGGGAACACTACGGAAAGGGTTTCCTGGAAGATAATACGCAGTTGCAGCTACAGCTGAAGAACATCTCCTTTGAACTCGAGGAGCTACGAAAGTACATTGGCGCGCGCATGTCGGAGGCGAGGGTAGAGGACCCTCTCGCTGCCGGTGTGCCAAGTGAAGAACTGGAGAGGTTTATGAGACTATATGGTCTATCACAGCAGTATCAAATGCGCATTCGTTATGTACATATGATCCTTCAACACCGATGGTTGGGCAACGATTTTGAGTTCTACCCTCTCGTCAGCGCAAACTACAGCTTCCCGCTACACCGTGTAGTGAACACCGCCTATTCCACCTCCGATGTCGTCCAGGAGTGGTTGGAATTGTATCGTTACAATTACACCTACGCCAGGCAGGCGCCGCCGGTGCACGTGGACAATACCTCGTATCGTTCCCTAATGCTTCTTCCATACCTCTACATGCTTGGAATAACGGAGTTCGCTGGGCGGGACGAGGAGGAAAAGAAGGAGGCCGCCCGTCTCGGAAGCCACTCCGGGGAACCTGGCAACACCGAAAGCTCCAGCACAGCCCCTGAGGGCAAAAACGATGGTAAAGAAGAAGAAGAGAATAGCTATGGCCAGTTTGTCATGTTTGGTCACTGGCAGCCAGACCGTGTGGAGCTTTCCGTTGACAACTTCACATCGGTTGACCCAGCGGGCAGCACAGTGCTGCGGGAGCGTCTGCTGATTTCTGACCCACTGCCCGTCATGGGGGGCTTTGAGCAGGTGCTTCCGCACGAGCGATTCTCGCACGCCAGAAGGCACCGCCGGTTGATGCGGATTGAGATGTCAAGGTCCTCGGAAGAGAGACTGAAAAAGGCTTCTGCTGGCATTAAGGATGAGATAACTGTGGAACTGTTGCCGCATGAAAACACACCAGACACTGCCTCTGTGCGTATATTTCGTGGGGGCTTAGATTGCTCCCGAGTTGGGGCTGGAGGTAACAGCACGCAGCACGCAACGGAGGATGAAGAAGAAGGTGGACATGACAAGGTGGTGTTGGACGAATGGAAGTCGCATGGACGAGTTGTGTTTGCGTGTGCCGTGAAGGATGGCGTGCTGGCGTGGCACCGCAACGGCAAATGTTCGCATGAGGTCGTGTTCGGCACCCCAAGTGCGTGCCCGTCGTGGACGCTAGAAAAGGCCGCATTGCGTCTGCAAGTGGCTGAAGATGCGTTGCGATACGAATCAGGTGTATAAGATCTCGGCACATGTGTGGCATTGGCAGGACGAATGCTGGGCCCTGCCCATATGGGCTTGACTATTTCTTTTGTTGGATATTTTCTGCAATGAAGCGAAAGTATATTTTTAGAAGAAAAAAAAAAACAGTTATGAGTGACAGAGGGAGAGTCGGTGATACGGAGATGTGGCGGAGTTGGAAGAACTCCGCATGTGTAAATCTATCCCTTTCTTTCTTTCTTTCTCTCTCTCTCTGTGTGTGTGTGTGTGTGTGTGTGTGTGTGTGTGTGTGTGTGTGGATGCTCTTCATTCCTCACGCTGCTGTGGGCCACAGGCAGTGCAACTGGTGAAACACACACGGAACAGAAGAACAGGAGGGCGAAAGAAGGTCTGTAGTGATATGATAGCCACTTCCAAAACAGCACACGTTGGCGGTGTGGGATCCAATGATGGAGGAGACTCTACTGTCATTGGGCGTAGTAAGCAGCAGCAACAACAACAGCAGCAGCAGCAGCAGCCTACCGACATGTTTGTGGCTTGCTTTGAGGCAGCCCTTGAGGAGGAGCTGAGGGAACAGGCTATCTCTAGTAGTTTCCGCGCCTGTTTTGAGAAGATCGATTCTTCATATGGCTTCATTCGAATCGAGGGCCTGCGCGAGGCGCTGCAGATGCTGTGTGATTTGTCTGCAAAGGCGGCGGAGGAGTCGGTACGCACGGCAGCGGGAAAGGAATGCAATAGTAGTAGTGGGAACACCTCTGCGCCGCATCTTCCGTATGATGCCATACGCAGCTCTGTGATGTCACAAGGTGGCGTGGATCCGCACGGAGCGCCGTCTTGCTGCAGTGAAACGTGGGTGCGTACACAGCGTGCGTTGCATGGGGCGCACTACACGACGGCGCTGTTTCACCGCGTGTTGGTACCGCAGATGGGGGGGCGGCCACGGGACAAGCCTCTCGGTCCTGTCAATGTGGAGCTGTCAGAGGAGGAGGCTATTGGGTGGAATACGCTCTGTCACGCTCAGCCCGGAGCCGCTGTAGCGGCGACGACGACGACAACAACAACAACAACAACAGAAATACCGCTCTCATCCGTCTGGAAGGGGAAACCACTTGACGTGGTCCTGACAGAGGTGACGTACCAGGAACAGGAGCTGGCGTTGCGGCTCCTGCAAGGTCTCAGTCTGGTTGTGTATGACCAGCGCCGTGTGATTGCCGAGGGACTTTTAATCCCATATGCGATTGAACTGTGGCAGTGTTTCCTGCAGCATGTGGAGGCCCTTTTCAGTCAGAGGCGGCGGCGCCAGGCCGCGAAGAAGAAATCCGAAGGTGGCTCCCAGTGTTCAGTGTCACCTCCGCTGGAGGTGGGCCCTGTAGAGCTGGCACCAGGGCTAGAGTCTGTGATGGTGGCGAGCATCGACGCTGTGGAAGTGGCGTGTCACTACAATCCTGTTGCACTGACCCGCATTGTGCAGCAGGGTGGAGTACGTGCACTACTCGACATGGGGCTTTGCCCGTACGCCCCGCAGGATATTCGTTGCGCCGTCTTTGATACTGTTAGTGTTCTTATGCAGGAGGTCGCGCCATTTCGGCGCGCGGTGGCTGCAGGAGCGTCACAAGCTCCTCCTGTTGGCGGCCCAGGCAACGAGGATGAGCTAACCAGTGTTATGGTAAAGCAGGCAATGATGGGTGGCTACAACAGGGGAAGTACAACCCCGTCGTACCTCATGGACCGCGCGAGCGCCTCCAAGTTTGACTCCGCGGTGCGCGACTGGTTCAGTCAGCGTGGGTTGAGTCATGTGGTGTCTGCGGTGATGGAACTTCGCGATGTACGTGGTACCCCTATAGCTGCTGGAACAATGCCAAAGGCTGAGGTGGCACGAATTGTGCGGCGCGCCAGCCAGCTGCGTGAGAAGCGATTGCAAGCCCTCCTACAGGCGGTAGACGGCAAGTGAGCAGCAACTCTGACAACTCCTTTTCATTGCTTCGTATTAATTTTTTTTTTTTCTCTCTCTCTCTCTCTTCACACGGCTTCTGTCTGTGTGTCTGTCTGTCTGTGTGTGTGTGTGTGTGTGTGTGTGTTTCTATCGAGAAGGAACAAAGGAAGGGGTGAGAGGGGTGGTGGTGGAGGCTGGTGCTATTGCCGTTCTCTCCTCCCCTCTCTCTTTTTCTTTTATATACTCCACCTACACACTACCCTTGGGGGGGTGGGGGCATGGGGTAAAAAGGAAAAAAACAAACAAACAAACAGGGTGCGTGTGGGTGCGTGTGTGTGTGTGTGTGTGGCAATTGGCACTGAAATGAATGAGACACTGAGAGATGCCTCTCTCAACATCCTGCGCCAGTTGTTGGACGAGGAAACTCTTGTTCTGTCTCAGCTCACGTACGTTGTGGAGTACCTGCATGACCCACTTCTTGAGGGCTGCAAGCCAGTGAGTGCAAAACAGCGAGAAGAAGAGTCAAGGAAAGACGGCGAGACGCAGAAACCACCCGCTTTCTTGACGTTTGCACAACATTGGGAGTTGTTTGCTAATATCGCCACGCTGCATGGGGCGCAGGGTAGAATTGTTTCCATGCTCGAGGCAGCCGTCATTCAGCGAACTCGCCTTCTCAAACGGCATGCAGCAGCGAAGGAAGCAATCAATACAAGTGACACCCAAGTTGAGTCGTTAGAAGATGGAAATACTCTCGCAGATATGGCTGGCTTGGAGAGTACCACGGAGCTCTTCGCTTCGGCAGCTATGCGGCACTACATGGCAGAACATATGATGTACAGCCTCAACTACAGTCGCAATATTGCCCCGCGTGTGATAGAGCTCTCGAGGTTGTGGCGATGTCGTCAAGATAAGCATGCTAGCGGCACCTCACTCACTGCTGAAGAACGACAGCAGTTGGCGTGCTATAGCCGCTTCCTTCGATTTCTGTGGTGTGTGATGGGACGTGAGGCCGGTGTGCCAGAAGATCCGCGTCTTGTGTTTACGCGTCTTCCCGACATGTCCTCTCCAGTATCGTCACTGCGTGGGTGCCGTGGGGGCGGTGGCGCTGTTGCTGACGGCAACGCCATCCCCTCCGCGTCTTCTGCTGTTGTTGCCTCTGCCATGATGCGGGTGGACCCGCCGATTTCCCCAAATTGGCGAGGTTTTGAGACACTACTTGTTCTTCTTGCAACGCCGCTAGCCTCCCTTCGCCGTTACATGCACGTTTCCCGCTGCCTTATTGAATCCGAGTGCTTGGATCATTCGGTGTGCCGGCATCTGCAGTCGGAGTTTGTCGACGTCGTGGCGCTCCGTGTGGTGGAGGAGGGAAGTGTTGTGCTTGACGAGTTGGCGAAACAAGACATCTCCCATGTCATGGTGCAGATTGACGAAGTTGCAGTGACCGCGTCAACCGGTTCATGTGAGAAGAAATTCCCCCACATTCGACCCGATGCGAACGGCAACCGCACCCTTGTGCATTACGGTCGGCTTGCCAAACGGTTTCGTCGCGGCCGCCACGATCGCCTGGTGTTTTTATTCAGCGACTGGCTCTGCTATGTAGAGGAGCTGGCGAATGGCCGAATGCGGCTCCGCGCGTCGATCGCGCTTGATGGACTGAAGGTGGTGGGGCTTGAAAACACCGCCGATATGGCGAACAGGTTTGATATTTTGACCAAGGAGATACGGCTTACATTCTTTGCCCCAACTCGTGAACAAAAGCGGCAATGGGTGAGTGCCTTGCGTAACACCGTCATGGCATATGAGAAGCGAGTGCAGAGATTGTCGTCGTTGCAACCGCAACAATACTCGGGTGGTGTTGTTCGCTTGATGCGTGCAACAGCGCTCCCCTTGTCGCACAACTCGCGCCTTCGCCGGTTGCAGCGCGCCGATAGAGTTCTCCAGGAAGAGTTGGAGAAACACACCCTGGTGGCCCCCTCTGCCACAAAGGCCCCTCTGTCACAAGGGGCGGCGTCAATCACCACCTCCCCTCCTGCCTTGAGCAGCGTAGCGATGGAGCGACGGCCGCCGATACTCATCAACTTTGACGTCACGCATTGGGCACATCAATCAACGGAAACCCCGCATAGGCGCGTTCGAAGCTCGGACTTTATTGCACAGATGTGGACGGCTCCATCTCCGCTCGAGGTGTCAAATACCGCCCCTGTCGGTGCCGATGATGCTGATGTTGATGGACGCGCAGAGGTCACATCACTTCCCAAAAGTCCATGTATGATGTCTCGAACGCCGATGCGGCGGGTGTTGTTGGATCACTTTCAGGATTCCAATACAACGCTGCCGGTGGAGAAGTCCTCGAGTAGAAAAGCTGAAAAAGGGATGACGGCGATGTTGCCACCGACCCCGTCCTCCTCTGGTGCCAGGCGAAGAGGCGAATGGAGTTTCTCACCGGAGAGAAATGTGGTGACTGGTGTTGATGACAGTTCTGGAAACGAGGGAAGGCCAGATGGGAAAAGAGGTGACAGGAGCAAGCCTCCGCTTATCCCCGTGGCAGAAGTGGCAGTAAGATACGACCATGACATTCTTAATGATGATGATGATGATGATGATGATGATGGTGATAGTAGTGGTAGTAATAGTAGCTATAGCAGCCCTCTTGCTGACCCAGATTCTGGGCAGTGTACTGGTGTCTCTTAGAGAACGAGGAGGGAGGGTGTGTGTGTGTGTGTGTGTGTGTGCATCCTTGCCATGTTTTTTTTTTTCTTTTTTTTTTTTTTGCTGACGTTGATGTTGATGTCTATGTGAACAGATGAGTGAGTCCTTTCATTCATGTCTGTATGCATTCATTGGGTTTGATGATGTTGTTATTATTTCTGTCCAGTGCAGGTGGCTCCGCGCCAATGGAGATAAGAATCTGTGAAAGGGGTGGGGAGTGGAGCCCAACTGCCCCACACGATTTTGCGTCTGGAGTAGTCCATTCGTGGATGTTGGAATATCAGCTGGTGAAGGATCAATAAGGGGGTCGTGATGGTGGTGAGGCAGAGACCTTCGATTCCTTGCACTAGAGTCGCTTTTTTCTTTTTGTTTTTGTTTTGCTTATTTTTATTTTCCCTTCTACGAGGAAGACATGTGGCAGCTGGGACTCTTCGCTTGGGTGGTGCTCTTCGTCACCATACTGGCCGCATTCATGTACATCATGATCATGGGGCCATCCCGCTACCACCGCAGTGGGGTTGTTGGGCGAGCATACCGCTCTCTTGTAGGCTGTCCAGAGGCCTTTTGCGCCTGTTGCTGCAGCATCTTCGTTGGCTGCAACTACACGCGGGGGAGGGATAGGTGGAAGCACGTTGAAAACCACGTGGTGCGGGAACGCAACCATTTAATGGTCGCATTCTATGTACTCTTAGTCTGGTCTGTGGAGTTTGTATATCTTATTGTCGTCGTGCCAACGCTGCAGGCACCCCTTTGGTCAAAATTTATTTCGTATGCTCTTGTGCTCCTCTCTGAGGGATTCTACGGACTGGCTGTATTCTCCGACCCCGGCGCTGTGACCGCACACGGTGATAAAGAAGCGCAGAAGCTCGCATTCAATAGGGGTATTGGCAAGAATGTATGGACAAGGAGGCTACAGAAGAAGTGGAAGAGTACCTCTACTAGGGGGAGTGATCAAAGCATGGGCAATAAGAGGGATACTAGACCCACGTTTCTCCTCTCTCCTGACGCAGAAGCGCGGCTAAACAAGAAGTACGCTCTGGATGGGATCCTTTACAGCTTCGATGGTCTCAGTGCGTTGCTGACAATGGATAACACGAGCGATGCAACGCAGATTTCGAGAAATGTTGGGGTGCAATGTAACACATGCCACATATCCCGTCCCAGCCGAAGCAAGCACTGTCGTCTATGCAATAGGTGTGTGCGCCGCTACGATCACCACTGCCCGTGGATCAACAACGACGTTGCGGAAGGCACGCATCGCTGGTTTCTACTATTCCTGCTCTGTCATGCGATTTCGTGCACGTGGGCCTCATGGGACTTGTGCAGCATCATAAAGGAGTTCCTGGTACAGCACCGTTTGTGGGGATGGACACTTAAACTTGCCGATGGCCGTATCTACCAAATCACTCTTTTGGACTATTTGTCGATTATTGTGCATTACCAAACGCTGACTGCTTGCCTGCTTCTATTTGCGTTGATGATAGGTCTGGTTCTGTGGGCATTTTGGATCTATCAAATGTCTTTTGTGCTGCAAAATGTGACAATGAATGACATGAATAAAATTGATGATGCAGTGCTCTTTGTCACATCACTTTCTTCGCTGCATGATGTTTACCGTGAGGTAACAAATGTGCGGAATCATCTTGTGATGGTCGCGGCGCGGCCTCCGCGAGGATTGCTACAGCTAGATGAACCATCCCCAAGCACTCTCCCTGGAAGTAGAGCTGACAAGCTGTACCGAAAGAAAGTCCGCCAGCTGCTCTACAGGGATCTCAAGGGGATATTTGATCGCGGGGCATGGAACAACCTAAAGGAGGTGTTGTTTCCGTACAGCTGAGCAATGCGAATGCGACGCACCAGTGTACACGATGGAGAGAGGAGGGGGGGGGGGGGCTCAGGCAAGCGGCTGGGTAGAGGAGGAATGAACAAAAGGAAGAAATAAAGAGAAAGAAGAGAATTCACGGTGTGCGTGCGTGTGTGCGAGGCGCCGTTGCAGCTTCACTCCTTGTTGACGTCTGGATACATTCTCGCTTGGGTTGTTGGTGGTGTTGTATTTATCTTACTCTACCCAATTTTCTTGTTTGTTTGTTTGTCTCACCCCCCTCTTTGCCCTCTTTCATTGTCTGCAACTGTGCGAACTGCGGCCTTCACGGCTCACTCTTCACTCTCCAAACCAACACCGCAGGCAATTTCCCTTTTTTTTTTCCTGGTTTGTTCTCTGGACACTGCAGGGGAGGGGAGGGAGGGGTCATTCTCAAGGGGTGAGAAAGTGTGGCCCAAATGGAGGCTGAGTGCTCACTGTGTGAAGAGGGAAGAGAGTGGGACAATCTTCCATTCTCAATGGAAATCGTTTCGGGGGCCACTGTTTCCGCCAAGAAGGTCCTCCAGTGGGATGCCGCCAATAGTGATATATCCCTCTGGCTTCGCAACTGTCTTTGCGTTAACTGTCATCATAACGCATCAGTGGCGGTGGCAGCAGGTGTCGAAACATTCCCCCTGGCCATTCATTCGGCAGTGCCATTTATTGCAATCCTTACACCGCAGCGGGAGGAACTCTCATCTGAGCAAGGTCATGCTGAAGATTGTGACAATGCTGATGCTGCTTGTACCACTACTAAATCGCTTGGGACACCACCTGAAAATTTTCTCACTCGGCAGGAGATGTGCAGAATTCTACTACTATGTGGAGTCAAGAGTCACCGGTGTCCTGAGGCTGTGCAACAACTGTGGGTGTTCTTTCTCGTTTTGTGCTACAATGTTTCCCTTGAATGCGACGGAGTAAATGGAGAGCAAAACAGAGGGTGCATTGCCAGAAACACCAACTTGACCTCTGGAGCCAAAGACTTTGCAATGGTGGTGCGATACGTGGACCTTCGTTGCGTGATGCACTCACCAGCCCGCACTCTCGAAGGGGCGTGGAAAACGAGGGCCGTAGGTGTGTTGGAGCTTGTCGTTGCTGCCGCTGCCCTCCAGCGTGACGGTGTTGGTAGCGGCGGCGGCGGCGAGCCTCCAAGAGCAACCGAGCAAGCGACATCCCCGTCTGGTTATACTCTGGTGGTAGCTAGACATACATTTGACAGGTGCATAACCAAACTTCTGAGTCGTGAACTGCGCGGGCACCGCATCACACTTTCTCCATTGCCGCGCTGGAATGTGGCACAGGCTATTGTACAGCATCGAAAGCCATTCGTTGTATTTTTCGGGGGGACCAGTGGCTGTGGAAAGAGCACCTTGTCCAGCCTCATCACCAGTCACCTCTGCATGGGCGCACTCCTCTCGACCGACACTATTCGTCAGGTTCTCCGAAGAACACTACGCCGCGAAGAGTTTCCAGAATTGTTTGTTTCCACGTACGAGGCTCATCGAGGAGGGGCCTCTTCAAGAGATGAACCGACAACGTCGACGCACGCGTCCTTGTTGATCTCGGCGACAGGGAAAGAAAAAGAAGAGGAAATGGAAGATCCTCAGCTTATTGTGGAGGCATACGAGAAGCAGTGTGCAGCGGTGCTGCGTGCACTCGATGGGATGCTTGAGAAGTTTATCGCTCGCAACCAAGCTGTGGTGGTGGAGGGGGCTCACCTACTGACGTCGTACATGCATCGCAAGTCTGCGGAGCTTCTGGCACGTGGGGTTATGTGCGTGCCGTTTGTTGTTTCCATCACAAAGGAGCAGTGTCATATGCAACGATTTTGCACCCGCGCCAAGAGCATGACACTCTCCCCCCATAGCAACAAGTACGTGTCCCACTTTCGTTATATTCGCTTGATTCAGCAGCACTTGCTTAATCAAGCCCGGGAACTCAACGTGAGCGTTGTGAACAACACAAACGTGGACAAATCTCTAATGCTTGTTCACACACGTCTGCTGGATGCCATGGATCACGATACACTCACCGTTTGGTCTGGGCAAAGAGTTGGTATCGCAAGTGATACTCATACAGAAGATTCTCTTGCTCCTTCCACCTCTGATCCCGCACAGGGGCTGCCACCTGGCTGCATGAATAAGAATGAACATGGAAGCGGGGAGCACCTTTACAACAAATTTGCCGATCCAAGTATCAGTGGGAAGCGAATGCTTGCCTTGTTGCACAGCTGGCGTAGCGAAAAGACGAAGAAACGGGGCTTGGGCAATGCTTCCCAGATGGCTGAGGGCAGCTGTGGATGCTGCGCGAGAACGAACTTCTTCACTCAAGCCAAACGGGCCAGGTCAGCAGAGTCGCTAAGTTCGTTTCAACTCCAGCTGCTTTCTGTGCACTCTTTCATTCAAGACATGGGTCATGGATTGCATTCCGCAGCAGTTGTGAAAAGCCCATCAAAGCACGGTGAAAAGGGGGAACTGGATGGTGACTGGATGGTTGCAGGGGCACCTGATAGGATGCTCCACAAGAATAATGCCATGAGCCTCGAATCCACTTTGATAACAACTCAACAAAAAGGGGAGGAAATTTTCCTTCAACAACCACAAATGAATTTATTTAAGTCAATGCGGGAGCAGCTACCACCGAATGCCGTCACTTCGACTGCCGCCAACCTTCACCCTGCCACTGTTGCTGCCGCACCAACAACTGCAGAAATACGTTGGAGAGGTAGAGCACCACGATCTGCGAGTGTGGACGGGGGAGGAGGCGAGACTGACACTAGTGGAGAAAAACATGTAAATTTGGGTATATCTTGTAAAAAGAAAACATGCAATCTAAGTTAGTGTCTCCGGTCAACATGTTTGGTCGGGGGATAATGACCGAATGGTATACAAGTGGAAAGTCGCAAGTCACCCATGAGCCCTCCTTGAAATAAAAGGCGAAACCAGGGGGGGGGGGGGGGGTTGTTGTTGTTGTTGATGATGATGGGAGGGGGGAGGAGTGCGAACAGGAATACCGCACAGTCATCAAAAGTAGTCACGTGTATGTCCTCTGACTTATTCCTGGAATTACATCGGGCTACTCGTGGTCTGATGCCCATTTTTCATGTGGGTCATGGCACGTATTCATCACTACGGCTCTCTCTCACTTTTGCTCAAGTTTATATTGTGTCGCCCCTTTGTTTGTTTGTTTGTTTGTTTGTTTGAGGGGTGTATGTGTGTATGTGTAGCTGCACAGAATATTCAGCTGCTTTACTTCACTGCGGGGTGATGATGATTCCGGGATTTGGAATTCTGAGGCTTAACGAATTTTAAACTTGCAATGGTGCCCTCTGCCCTGCCAATCACTTTTGTTTGTTTTCCTTTTTTTTTTTTTTTTTGGGGGGGGTGGGTGAGAAGAACAGGGCTGTAGTGGTGGTGGTGCACCGCTGCGAAGATTTTTGGTGCGAAGGAATACATCGCGCGGCACGAGGATCAAAGCAAAGGCGTCTGCAGCGCACACGGTGGACGTGGGCTTGACTCTGCAGGAAGGAATACGGGAGAAGCGTAGTTCCAAGACCACAATGACGATGCTTTCTCACGATGATGATGATCATCGTCATCATCACGGCAGTGTTGATAAACGCAGCACTGTCAAGCAGAGGCAGTGTGACAAGGAGTTTTTGGAGCACAAGCAACGGGTGCTGGAAAATCTTTCAAGCGGCATGTGTGATCACAGTCCGAAAGGAGCCGTGGATCGCAAATGCATTCCTCTCATGCGCCTCCTAAATGGTCACAAGGATTATGTGACGACGAGCAGCTGCAGCGGTCGCATCGCTCTCTTCCACAGTGCCACATCCCGGGATATCTGTGGAGACCATACAAGTGATGTCCCTGCGGCTGCGACACTGAAACGGGGCAACAAAGACGCGCTGGGCTGGTTAATGGTCAAGCATGTTGTGCTGACGAAGCGGGAGATAGACATCCTCGTGCGAGGTCTTTGCGGCGAGGAGGGTTCTGAGGACGGGAACGATGATTCGCCGATATTTTCCGGAGGTGAGGACGAAGAGCCGGGTGGTGTTTGGGTGCGTGAGGGTGTTCTGGGCGCCGGCCACCTCCCGAGCTTCGGCATGGTCGCGTTGAAGATGGAGCCTTTTGTGATGCATGTGGAGTGCCGCAATATGGAAGGCGCGAAGCGACTTCTGTCCGCCGCCGTGAGCGACAGTGGGTTCCGAAACAGCGGGGTGACACCACCGGGAAAGCGTGTGATGTGTGCAATCCGTCACGCCCCAGGGGTTGGTCTCGACGTCCCGCTCATTCTGGATGGCGTAAACTACGTCAAGGGACAACATTCCTACGTCCGGCGTCTGCTGCATCTGGCGAATGAAAAAATGCAGTACAATGGCGTGAAGATGCAGCGACTCGAAGAAGCCGTTGCCGCCCGCCTTGCGAAGCAGGAAAGCGAATGCAAGTAATGAATGTGGGCATCAATGGGGAGGTCGGATAAATAAAATGAAGATGTGTGTGTGTGTGTGTGTGTGTGTGTGTGTGTGTGTGTGTGTGTGTGTGTGTAACGGTGCACCGCCGTTTGTGGTCACCACTATTCCGCTTGCTTTGCTTCTTTCTTGTTTGCTGGGGTGGGGGGACATTCCACATCACTTTCCCGTGCGTACGAATGTGTTGTTGCCCTTCCGTCATTGTGAAGGTTTAGAATCAAAAGCTTAAGTGAAGGAAACAAACAGAAGAAATACGTACCATGACATCAAACAACAACACGAGCAACGCACCATCGGAGGAAGTTATTGTGCAGCGGTACCAGCAGCTCCGCCAGGAGTGCCTCTCCCTGGTCTCCCGCATATCTGAACTAGAGAACGAGATGCATGAACATCAGCTGGTGACCGATGCGCTTCGACCGTTGAATGGTGACCGCCGCTGTCACCGCCTTGTCGGCGGCGCCCTTATTGAGCGCACCGTCGCCGACATCTTGCCGGAGTTAGAGGAAAACATCAAAGGTATTCAGGAAGCCTTGGCGCAGCTAAACAAGATGCTCAATGAAAAGCAGACAGCCATGGAGGAGTACGGCAGAAAGCACGGAGCAACAGTGGCCCAACGGCACGGTCAGGAACTGGGTCACGATACAGGCAGGGAGGAATCAATTAAGCCAACGGGCACAGGTCAAAAAGGTGTCTTGGTTTAGGGCATGCTGTCCGCCAAATCTATTCCCAGTTTCACCCATCCCTTTCCCGCACGTGCAATGGAGATCCCTCTCTCCCCACGCACACACACACACACCCCTGCATGCATAGACCGAAACATGTGCAGGCGGTGCCGTTAAAACCACAGGAAAGGGACAATATATATATATGATTCAAAACTGGACATGACTGCCCTCGTAAAGCCGTAAATACTAAAGAGGAATTGTTTCCGTGTGTGTTGTGTGCGCTGAATCAGTTTCTAGTTTGTGATGCACATGCCCAATAAGTTTTCATGTGCTTTTTCCTTATTGCTCCTGTGCGTGCGAATGTTTGTTGTCTTGTCTTTCTATTTGCATCGCAAGCATGACAGAAAGGGATACTACCAAAACACCGCCTCTGGCTTTGATCAGATGGTGGTTTGGCAAGACTAAGGAAGAGCGACAAGCTTTCCTGGAAACCCCAACGACGTCGGCGAAGGCCCAGGAGAACATTCGTGCAGTGGAGGCTTTCTCACAGCATCACAGCTACTTCGTCGCATGCGAGACCAACTTGGAGGTCTGTCCACTACCACCATTGTCGCCCCTGCCAAGTCCTCCCTTGCGCAGTTGGGGATATCGTGTTCGGTTGCCCTGCGTAGTGCATGGTGAGGCAACGTACGGTGGGCGATACTCACCAACCACGCGAAGGTTTTCACGGCAAGAGGCTGCACAACACCTTCTTGGTGAGGTGTATGCACGGGTCGAGGCCGTGCTGCGCGATTACGGCGGAGCGCGCAGCTGGTGCGCGGAGATCGCCCGTGTTCTTGTAGATGCTCTGGCGGAGGCGTCTGTTGCGGCGCTCTGTCGCCTCGGCCTCCTTGACACCCTCGAGGCTCTCGAGGCGGAAGCCGCGCAGGCGTCCGCCCGAGGGCCCGCTGCCAAGCAGACCCTTGGCATTTCCGATGCCGCACCGAAGCCCGCCGGCGTCTGCCGCGCCGAGTCGTACGGCTGCGTGGGTGTGTGGATGCTTCTTCGCGCGGGGGTGCCACTGGAACCCGTGGCGCCACCCTCCAAAACACCCCGGCCCGCGTGCGCAGCCAAGCGGCCGCGAGTTGTTTCTGCGGGCGGGAACCGCTGGCAGCTGCTGCGCGAGCAGCTTTCCCAGCAGCATGAAGATTTGCCATCTGACGGCGGCAGTGGCGACAATAAGGTTGAGGGGACTGTTCTTGTTCCACACACCGCCCCGCGCATCACCATCAGCGCCGTGGACATGCGCTTTGGCATTGCCAAGGCTCTGGGGAGGTATGGTGCACGGCGCTTGTCTTGAGAAGGGCTAACACACACACACAGACACACACACACACACATCCTCCACAGTGAAGCATGGGACGAACCACCCCCTCTCCCCACATGCACCCCTTTGGCGCAACCCTTGCCCCACAGTCTTCTCCCCTGTGCAAAGGCTGAACGCAAACACATACACACACAAAAACAGACAAGCAAACAGAGGCACACCAGGCAGGCCACGGGCGGCGCTCCAAAACAACATGCCGTCTGGGGAAGGCGTGGCGATATCAACCGTCTGCACGATGGGAACTCCGGAGTGCGACAACGAGCTTTGCCTTTTCCTCCGGTGCCTCCGAACCTTCCACCCAAACCTGCAGGCAGTCGTGGGGTGCAAGTCCGCAATGATTGGAGCGAGCAATGTTTCCAGCAAAGCCTTTGGCGAGTTTGGCGCCGACAAGCGAATCAAGTGGGTGCCGTGTCTTGACCAGTACGGGCCCATCGATCGCGGCGCAATGGAACGGCAGCGCGGGGTGTGGTATCCCTCTCGCCACGCAGACTTCATGCTGGAAAAGGCGAACCTCATGGAGCACGCCATGGTGACGCTCGACCCGCGGCATGGCGGCAATGGCAAGGCAGCCGTGGCGTTTCTCGATTGCGATGTTTTTTTGCTGAGCGAGCTTCCGCTTCTTCCGTCTGGCGCGGAGGCGGCGCTCTCGCCGCACCGAATTCGTCACAGCGATGAGGCCCTTTTTGGCCGTTATAATGGCGGTTTTGTGGTCGCATCTAACCCTGGCGTCCTCCACGAGTGGCGACGCGCAACGCACCAGTCACGGTTCTTTGACCAGGCCGCTCTTGAAAGCGTTGCCGAGAAGTTTTCCAACAGGCTGTACCAGCTTCCCCCGCAGCACAATTACGGGTACTGGCGCTTTTTTCAGTCCTATAAGAGCAGCCCGGAGCTTGAGGCAAGGAGGTTCTCCATCGAGCTTGCGGGCGCCAAACGCGAACGCACGCTGTGTTACGATGGGGCCCCGCTGGCGTCCATCCACACACATCTTCTCACCAAACCAAACCCAAACGCACGCGATGTCCGCGCGTTCAACGGCCTTATGAAGAGGTGGATTCTCAAGTGCGCCCGCCCCGCGCAGCGCGCCATGGCAGCGGCGGCTCTCGGCGCCGAGCTCGCGGCGCCAGCGGCCAACCAGCGATACGAGAGGTGTTTTGGTAGGGATTTCTTGGGGGAACAATGAACGCATTGCTGCGCTTTTGTAGACCCCCGTCTTTCCCGCAGGATGGCAGGGGTGAAGCCCCTTGACCGCAGTTTGCGCTGCATTTGCCGCGGCCACCGGGCGCTACCGGAAAGAAGGCCCGCTTTGTCCTTTTTCCTCTTTGTTTGGTTTTGCGGCGCGGTGCTTTGGGAGGTCTCCAGCAGCCGCGCGAAAGCTTTTGCCCACTTGGCGCGTGGCGTCTCGGCCGTCAAGGTGGCGAAGGCGCTTGTGACTGCGGATTGCCGAAGGGCGCCGATTGGGGTGTGTGGGGGTGGGGAGGAGGCGGATGCGCTGTGGGAATCGAAACGCCCTTCAGGCCATTGGCAGGCCGCGAGAACGCTAGAACCCGCCCACCGACGCCATTTCATGTGGCCAAAAAAAAAAAAAAAATTGCGAAATCGAAATGGGAAAGCAGCAATGTTGGAGAATGGTCGCAGTGAGTCTGACGACCGTGATTTGATTCGTCTGGATATTTTTGCTTTGTTGCCGTGTCGCTAATTGGATGCGCGCCACCTCGGCGGGGACGGTCGGGTGGCGGGAAGTCGCACCCAACACCACGCGCCATCGCACCGGTGAGGGAAAGAAGCGGGGATATGGATTATGCGCGGGCGGGGCAATCGTCCCCCAGCTTCGAACAAGTGCGAGGAGGGGAGGTTGTGCGCCAGTATGGCGTTCATGGGGCGCGGCGCGCCAATTGTGGGCGGATGTTGGGTGACATTGGTTTTGCAGCATCGCGCAACATTGGCGGCAGAACCTCCACCAGCTCTGTGAATCGGCTTCAAGCGAAACGCGTGTGGGTATGCAATTGCGAGGGGGTGGTGCAAATACCTCATTCGTAATGCTATGCGCCCTTGCGCCGCGATGCAGCGTCCCACAAGCCGCCTCCAATTCCAGAGGTCCGGCGCCAGCTTGCGGGAACGCGTGCTCGCGGGCGGATGTTTCCCTACCCTCGCTCTTGCGAGCGGGCTGGTCTGCAATTTCCGCAGCGGTGCCCATTTCCCTCCGAACCCTCCACCTCTCTTGCCCCCGACGCTCTCGCGCCAGCGGCCTGCGGTGGGCATTTCGCAGAGGCTGTTGTGGCAATTTGAAGGGCGACCATTCGACGGCAATCCAATCGAAGCGCCGCCGCGAAAAACGTCTTCGGGTCCGGATGGTGTTTCCACCCTGCGCCTGCCTTTTGGCAGCTTTAACAAAGGGCATGTGGAAATCAAGCTGGCGTTTGAACGGACTAATGTTCCGAGTCGCACTTTGGCGGTCGAGGGGCGACGTTCGTAAGCGCTGGAAGCCGATGGTGTGCCCGTTTGGTGTGGCTTGGATGGGGAAATTTCCCCGAGACGCTAGGCCCCCTGCGCGGCTTTCAACGCATCGGCCGACGGGCCTCCGAAACGCCCCGTTGCATGTCATGCGGGTGTGTGCGCGTGTGTGGCGAAGAAAAGGCGCCTTGCGATTGAGCCGCGCGCCCCCCGAAGAGAACGCGTGGCGCTCTGGAATGGATTTCAAACCCGCACAACACTTCACAGCAGCAGCGACGGCCACGCCCACACCCACTGCTTTGCCTTTCCCTCGGAGGGCCTGTCTTCCATTATTTCCTCTGGGGGTGGAATTCGCTCGGCGCTTTTGGCAAGCTCGTTGGCGAGGAGCTGTCTGCGGTGGGTTGGCGCGGCGCATCGCCAAAACCCCCTGAAGGGCAACCGGGGACGGAGTGGAGATATTGAATGTCACCTGTGAAACTGTTTTCTCGGCCATACCCAAAATCCAAACACGCTGACAATGTACCTCGGCTTTGTTTACATCAAACATCGCCAGCCGACGCTGAGGGTGTGCGTTGGTGGGTCGGGGGATTTTCGGGGGATTGCATGCAGTTGGCAGTGGTGCTGATTGCAAATTGATCGGATGGGAAACTTGGGGTTGAAACCATCCGCCATTGCAGCACGGGGAAGCGCGTGAAACCCGCATCCCCATTCATACGACTGTGTGCGTGCGTCCGTGGTGGGGATATTTGTTTGGCGGCTTGGGCGGCAATAAAATTTGGTGGTCTGAAATGAGTGGTGTGAAGGGCGAAGGCGGTGATTCACACGAATGCAGCCCTCGCATAGCGAACAAGAGGCGCGGTGCTGTTGAGGTCGGGGTGAAAACAAGGGCGCTCGAACTTTGAACGGGGTGGGAAAGCCGTGGGTTTTTGAGGTTCTCTCGGGCGCGGCGAAAAGGCTTTGCCACACCATTGGGCATGCGGCGCTTATTTTGGGAAAACCGCGAAGCGTGGTCCCATTGGGGTGTGACGCCTTTCGGTGGTGTGGGGGTGCCCTTGTTGGCGCACACACGCGCACGCGTTCAGCTGCCCCGTTCCGGTGCAGAGGTGTGCCGTTTGTTCGGTTCCACGAAAACTAGTGTGTTCTCTGCGTTGCGGGGCTTCAGAGGAGCTCTGTGTGTGGGGGTTGCAGGCTCGTTGGCGGCCTCCCAACCCGCCCCCGGGGAACGTGTCACTGCGTTTGGGGTCGGGGGAGGGGATACCGCACTCTACAACAACCGCAGCGCGCCGGAAGATTCTGCGATGTGATTCTCCAAGCCGGTGGCGGTGGCCTTTTCGCTCGCCGCGCCCTTGCGATGGGACGCCATATTTCCAGCCAGTTTTCTAACAGCGACGTGGCGGAGTTGATTCGCCGTTCGGGCGCGGTGCGTGAATTTTAACTCTTGTTGGTTTGATCGCGAATTTCCTCGGCCCGACCTCAGACTGCAAACTTGACGAATTTCTAGAGGCTTGCGAAGGGAATGCGCGACAGGATGCGGTTAATATAAACACAGCGGGGTTTATCAGAGTGCCTTCCACTGGCTTCATTCTTCCACCACCCCCTTTTCAGTCATAATTCTCTGAAGGAATCACACTGGGGATTTCAACGAAATGTGATTCCCTTTCTTTTTCCTCTGCCCCACCACCCAAACACACGCGCCGCGCCCCCTCCGTGGAATGGGGCTCCTTCGGGAGGGATGTGGAGGAAAAGGAAAAGGAGGACCTCACCGACGCCATGTTGCGAGTGTACCTTCTGAAAGGCGTGTGTTTGTCGTGGTGTTTTTTCCTGTTTTGTTTTGTTTTGGAACGTGTCCGGTCTTCTTTGGATCGGGCGGCGCCATTGATGCCAAACACTTTGGTAATTATTTGCCCCTTAGACCCCGCACCCTCCTGCTTTTCTCTTCAAGAGTATTAAAGAAGCCTGACCGCATCAAGACACACGTCCCACGCCACCGCCAAATATCTTTGAATAAAAGCAGGCCCCGAGCACAGTGACGTTTCAGTTTTCGTCTTGTTTCCGCGGAATGATTGAGGTGAAAAGAGGAAACAATGGACATGGTAAGGGAATCGCTGCTTGATGGTCCCCTGGCGCGTTTTGTAATATTCCAAAATCGATACCACGAGTTTTGGACAACGCGCGAGAAGACCAAGGCATCTTTCTGGACTCTGGAAGAGGTCCAGAGCTCACGCGCGGGATATGTTTCATGCGAATTTCATTTAAGGATGGGTGGAGGTAAAGCTCTCTCTCTCACGTGTTGGGCTTCTCTGCAGCACCAGATGGCACATCATACGTGTGGATTTCGTTAAGAAACATGTCCGAGAAACGCAAATTCCAGAGGCCAAAATCCTTTATGGCTTCCAAATGGCGGTGAGGGTGCGCAGCGAGATGTGTAGTCTTCTGGTCGAGAGATGCATGCAAGATGCGCAGGGGGAGCTCAGATGTAACGCTGTCGAGGCGGTGGTGTGCGCGGAACGGGAAGAGGACTTGGCGCCCCGGTGGATCTCGAGTCCGCGGGACGACTTTCGCAGCGAGACTCGCCCCTTTTTTGCAGCAACGGATGGCACCTTTGGTGGGAGTTCTGCGGCAATTTTCCGGTTGAAGGTGGCGGGTGTCATGGCTGGCCTTTGTTTTTCCAATAAACCGATGTTGCGCGATAGGGTGTGGATTGCAATTCCGCCTCAGATCTCCAATGTTGGCTCTATTGTTAAGAAACCAAAAGCGGAGGAAATTCACCAGATCGTAAAGCATGTCGTAGATTGTCAAAGGGGATTTCTCTCACACGCCCAGCCCCGCTTGGCGCGCTTGGCCTGAATTGCGACTTTATGTCGCAGTGCATTGAATCTGCTGCTGGTTGGTCATTGCCAGTATTTTTCTGAGAGTTTGCGACATGTAAGTGAGCCGCGGAAAAAGTAAGTTCATTATCTGCACGTTTCCATTCGATCGCGACTGCAACAAGGCAGTCTTTTTATGCTGCAGAATGGGGGGGGGGGTGCGTTATCTTGGCTTTGGAAAGCGGAGAATTGGTTTTCAGTACGGGCCAAGCGAAGTCGCAGCTTGCTAAATTTCGCAGCAGTATGATAACATCTACAATGCCGCGCAATCGAGAATTTCTGAGGGCTTTTCAAGGAGCGCGTTCGGCTTTGGGCGCCGCGTTTGCCAGCCAGCGAAGAAACAGACCCAGGAATCACAGTGGCAGATGGCAAAACCGCAGAAAGCAGGTACGGCAAGAAGCAGCCCAATTTACAAAATTCTCAGCTTCATTGGCTTCCGCCCAAAGCATCCTGAATGCGCGGCCTGCTCGAAACGTCGTTCTCCCTCCGGATCAAACACCCCGCAGATAAAAAGGGCGCGTCATTATATGAGTTGGGGTGTCGAAGTGTCGGCGCTGATGTGCGAGAAGAACGCCCCGAAGAGAGCATCCGCTCCTTTGATGGGGCGACGGGGCGCCTCCTGGATTCATCGCCGATCCGGCTTTTGATAGCGTGCCGGGGAAATATTTCCGGTGCCCGCGAACCCTGGCCAGGCTTGCACGACCGCGCGGGGCCACGTGGCTACACGGGGCATGCGATTCGGAACAAGGGCGTTTCGGCGGGGCCTCTGCAGTTTGGCCGAAAGCAACACGATGCAAAGGAATGGTTGCCAAGAAAAGATATCACCGCCAATGACCGCATCTGTGAACGAGGTCGCGGTTATTCCCGCTCCGCCCCACGAACCCCAGATGGGAACCTGATGTGATAAGCGAGAATCCGCCACTTAAGCGCCGCCGGGTGGCGGTGGGATTGGCATGGGTGACCGCCTGTCGTTTTGGCGAAATCGCGCAGCCTCAACAAAACAACTTTGTTCCAAAACCTCAAAAACCGGAAGAGTCATTTTCTCTGGGTTTGGGAGCTCTTCCAAAGACATTCAAAGGCGACCCGCGCTGAGTGGCACGTTGCGTCGTTGCCGGAGAAGAATATGCCGAGCGGGTGAATGCGGCAATGGAGGGGCATGGGGGAAGACGGGAAAGCAACCATGCCTACCACACGTGGTGTGGAAAGCATTCTCCGCCCCCTACGGAATGACGGCGCATCCCGCAAAGGGCGGGGGGACTGCGGTTCACGCAGCAGCGGCTGTGGTCGAACGCGGGCTCGATCCCCCCGGTCGCTGACGCAATTGGGAAAGCGCGTCGACCCAATAGAATTTCCTGGCGGCACGGTGCGTTACTTGGGCCTTTGGGCCGAAACCATCAACAACCAAGAGAAGTTGACATCGTTCATGTAAAAAAAGATTCCGGAAGGGGCGGAAGGGGCGGAAATGCCGTGGGCATGCCCGAAACTGAAGGCAGAGAACTGAAGACATCCCATTTTTTTTTCTTTTCAGGGACACAGCATTCTCCAGCGCACGCAAAAGACATGTGAGGCTTCACAAAAAGAAAAATAGCGGTTGCCCTTGCAACAGGTTGGTGTGTGGGCGCGCTGTTGTTTTGACGAGGTGTGGAACATCATGCGGCGACCCGCCGCCACTGAGTAGGATGGAAATGGGCCCGACCTCGGGGTGACTGACCAAGACGCGCTGCCCATGAGGAAGGCGGGCGTTATTTGTGCAGCGTCGAAGCGCCCGACGGCGGGATGGGTGATACCTTTCGCCGTTGTGATGGGGGAAAAAAACCTCAAGGCTGCGAAGCCGCTTTGTTGCATGGCCAGGGGGAAAAGGCAAGCGGGACGAATGCGAGACCAGCGTTCCTCTGGGCCATATTTTCCTATACATAGGCGCGGTGCGCGATGAAACCGCGGGATTATTCAACTTAAAAGCATCAGTTTTTTTTTTTTTTCCCCTTCCTTGACGGTTGCTGCTGGCAGGTTTTTTCTCTTAGAGGGACCTCGAAATGGTATGGGAAATATCCGGGCCACATTTATAGCCCATTTGGGCCGCGTAAACTCGACAAGCTCCCTCGATTCCCTTTTCAAAGGGAAAAACGCTCGCTTATCCCCAAGCAGAACAACCTGAATTTCAACAAAAGAGAAGAGAAACCGCTTGCCCCAGTGGTGAAACTATGCGCCGGCTGCGCGTGGCGCCATCGCTCGCGACGCCATCAGTCGAAGAAATGGAAAGCACAGTTTTGCGCATGATATATGTAGCAGACGTGCGCGGGGAATCCCTTTTTCGATGCTATTTATTTAGGGGCCCGTGGGAAGAATTTTTGCGGGAGGGTGGGCCAACACTCGGGACCCGAAATTCTTTCTCAGCCTGCCGAGGGGCGCGCGGCTGGGGGACTCGTGGAGGGGAGTTGGCATTGCCCCTCCCCCCTTTCCGATCCATAGGTGCGCAGGGGGCTCTCAACGGCGCGCCTTCGCTCCCTATGCGGGAACTGCTTCGAATTGGCCCCGCAACGTCGAAGGTGCGCCGGGGAAGCCAGGTGCGGAAGGCCATCTTCGCCAGCAAACGAGAGGAAAAGCCACGTAAATTGAGGTTCAAGGTGTTGATCGAAAAAGTGCTCCCAACAGGGGTCGAACCTGTGACCTTGGGCTTATTAGACCCACGCTCTAACCGACTGAGCTATGAGAGCCGTAGCGCCACCTTCGCCAATTCCGTCTGCGATACAAACGCCCCGGCAAAGCCCGCCTCACCGCGGACTCCGTTTCGCACTCGCCAACGGCTCCGCACTTTTTGGCCGCGCTCCGCCGTAATCGCGCAGCTGGTGCGCGGAGATCGCCCGTGTTCTTGTAGATGCTCTGGCGGAGGCGTCTGTTGCGGCGCTCTGTCGCCTCGGCCTCCTTGACACCCTCGAGGCTCTCGAGGCGGAAGCCGCGCAGGCGTCCGCCCGAGGGCCCGCTGCCAAGCAGACCCTTGGCATTTCCGATGCCGCACCGAAGCCCGCCGGCGTAAGCAGGCAAACCTCCGAAAGGTGGCGGGCATTTTCCCGAGAGCCAGCCACACCCTCAAGCCCAATTCGCATTCAAATGCGCGAGGGAAGCGCCATGGCAACGATGTCGCTCAACCTCCGCTGGCGTGGAGCAGGCGTCGCGCCGCCAGATTGGCAGGTAAAAAGCGGACGGGTTCTTCTCAAGACTCGCAACGTGGCAGTTTGCGCGGCTTCTGAGCACCCAGACGCCTTCGCCAAGCGAACGGCAGAGAAAAACGTGACCGCACGACAATGCGTCCGCAATCGGGAAAAACACGGCACAATTCCAGCGGGGGGGCAGGCACAATGTGTCACGTCCTCCCCACTCGCCAAGCCGTCGCGTGACGCATCGTCCGCATCCCTCCGGCAGGACCGCTGCGAAGACCAAACGCACTGCACACGCCTCCGCCTGCACAATGATG
>JASANX010000996.1:41896-74569 GCA_030849745.1 Trypanosoma scelopori | reverse complement strand
TGGCAGCATGATGAGCCGGCCGACATCGCCAGGGCATCGACACACATTCCCCAAACGCCCCTTCAGCGTGCCAACAACACACACACACGCACACACACAAGAAAAAAAAAAAAATCGGATGGTGACGGTCTCCTCACGCCGTCTTTGCCTCGCTTCCCTCCGGTGAATGGGACAACCAAGAGAACAAAACTGGAACTGACTGTCCCACTCGAGCAACCAAATAAAAAGCAAGCCGAAGGTCTCCCATCCGCAAGTGCGGCACCAATAGAGGGCCCTGAGCTACCCACGGATGCAACAATGTAGGCGAAGAAACGGAGGAGACAAACGGTGCACCTACCCCCCATCCACACCCAACAAGTATTGAAATCGCCGCGGAAGCTGCAGCCCACACCACATGCCACAAAGCGAGAAACGACAAGACAAACAACCAGCAGCACCAATCACGCAAACAACTCAGCACAAACCCATGATGTGTGTTGCAGTCAAGGAAAATATGACAAGAATCACAACATTTTGTTTTCTATCTATCTTGTCCACTGGTCATTTCCAAGCTTGCTCTTCTACGTCTGAGGTGGTGGTGGTGGTGCCGGCGACGACGCTGCCGCCTGCAATTCTTTCAGAAGGACCTCAAGCTCTGTCTTCTCCTTCGCTGCAGCTTCAAGCGCCGACTTACAACGCTGTAGCTCCCTCTCTGTCTCCGCCAACCTGATATTCAACTCACCTTTTTGGGCAACTTCAGACGAAGACCCTGCGCCAATAGAAACCAGAAACTTTTCCGTCTCATCTTCTTCAACATCGACGAGAAGACGGTCCATGTTCTGCGCAACGGCGTCGTCTGGGGGATAGAGAGATGGTAACGGAGATGAGACGGCCTTGAAAATGCCATCAGGCAACAACAAGTTCCATTTCTCTGTAAATTGGTGAATAACCAACTCGGTTGCGCGATGTTCGGCCTCGAGGGGGACTAGCAAGCGACGAATGGCACGTCGCAGAATGATGCGGCGCTTCACCACCTCCCGGGCGGCATCTAACCCCTCAGGAAGCAGACACAGCTTCTTGTGCCGCTGCACCACGTGGCCCAACACAGCATCGCAGTAGTGGCGACACCGTTGCTGCATCTTCGTAATCGTCCTTATCTCACTCACAATCCCACGCACCACACGAACCTTTCGGTCAACCTCTTGCATGAGTATGATGACAGCCGATTCCTCGCAGCCGTCGACGCCTGACTTAAAATAGCCATGCCACGCTGACGTTTTCTCAAAATCATTAGAGACCTGTGCCTCAATTCGGATTGCCTCATTGACACCGGGTGACATGGCCTGTGCGCCTTCAAGACATTTTGATGCCTCTCGTAGTTTTACCTCCCCATGATGAACCACAACGTCAAGCTGCCTCACATCTACAAACTCAAGCACGGGCGAATCGGGGTCGCAAAACACCGTTGTATCTTTCATTTTCTCTAATGCCTCATGTATCCCTTTCTTTGCAAGAAGAAACTCCATTGCCGTGTTTTCAAGCTGTCGGGCGCATGTTTCCATCTCCTTTACCATGAGTTGATGGTGAATATTTAGCGGTACGTTAAGCGCTTGAATCGCTTGGTGCAAATTCTGCCATCGTTCTTCTTCATTTGTGCATATTTTTTGGGAATTCGCTGAGGTCTGACGACATCGATTTAACAGCTGTTCCTCCAGGGCGTCAGTCAAAAAAGGCGGCGTGAATAGCAACAACTTCTGCCCCTCCATCACCACATCGTTGGCAGGCAACGGCTTCAGCGTTGCATAGTCAAACAATTCGACGTAACTTTGTCTACTTCCCTCCTCATTGCCACCTCTCAGCGGTGCCGGTCTACAACTGTGGACGCACGACAAAACATCCGAGACAAATATCTTTGTTGAAGCCGCGGCACTCATCTGCGACGACGAACTCGCAAAAAGAGGTGGCGTCCTTTGGTGTCTCACTTCCACAGAAAATCTACACCCTGTTGACGCAAAGATAAGCTCCACAACGATGATCATGACTACCGTAGCTGATGAAAGAATGACCAAAGTGACGCGGGAAGTGAGGTGACACGCCGCTGCTGCTGCTGCTGCTGATGATGATGATCACAAGAGCGACAGACCAATGGATGGGATGTGGCAAGCAACTAGAAATATATCAATCAATCAATCAATATATATATTTGCGCGCGCGTGTGTGTGTGTGTGTGTGTGAAAGGAGTGTAGTGGAGAGCACCACGCGCACCTGTTGAGCGTCACACCCTTCGCCTTGCACACCCCTGTCCGTTCTGCTGCTTCGAGTCCCCTTCACCTTCAGCTCTGAATGAATAAACACACGAAAAAAAAAGAGTAACAACGGCTACGTTTAAACAAACAAAATAAAAGCGCAAAGTGCGAGGCTTTCGACCCCCCGCTGCCACCGAGAGCGACATCGACACTGCTGGTTCTGCCCCCCCCCCTTTTTTTTTTTCTTTTGCTGTTGTTGTTGCATGTGTGTTTCGCTCTGCCTGCTCCATCTTTCCCCCACCTCGCTTCTTTTTGGTGCCTGTGTAGTGTTTCCTCTTCACTACTGCTGCTGCTGCTGCTGCTGCTGCTTCCTCCTCCACTGGTCTTGTGCGTTTCGTGTCGCGGACGAGGCACATTAGACCCCCTTTTGCCTCAAAGTACATAAGAATCGATTCAGAGGTGGGTAGACAAAATCAGTGAACTACAGGCAACACACACACACACACACGCTCTCTTCTCTTCTCTTCTCTTTTTTTTTTCTTCTTTGGAAAAAAACAAAAACAAGAAATTTAATTCCCACACACGAAAGATTGTGGCCATCTGCAGATACAATCCTCCACTTCCACCACCTCTCCGCATATGTAAGGAACGAAGGAAGTATGACGAAGGAAGTCGTCAGTAGTAGTTTTCAAATAGCAGCACACGCGTGTTGAACACGATGACAACCGCCGAGGGATCGGCGTGAATTTTCAACCGATGTTCCGTAAATATCAAACGTCTCGATGCGGGTGAGGGAAGTTTGGAGCTTCTCCACGTCAGTGATCTGACGACATTTGGTCAGGGTCAGTGTCTCGAGATTGACGCAGCGGCAGAGACCAATGATTCCACTGTTTGTTACACCAGTTCGTCCAAGATGGAGTTCCTTCAACGCCCGAAGTCCTCCCAGGCAATTCACGTTGGTCAGATGTCGGCAGTCGCTCAGATTCAGTTTGCTCAGGGCGTAACACTCTGCAACACCAACGATGCCTTCCGCCTTGATGTTTGTTCGTGAAAGATCAAGGTCTACCAGACAATACAGCGACCGAAGGCTATTCACATCTGTAATGTCGGCACACTCTGCCATCTGAAGCTTCTTTAGGGTGACACACCGTGCGACGTGTGTGACGGAAGCATCAGTGAGCTTCATGTTACGCACCAGGAGCTCCTTGAGCGAAGGTAGATGTGATAAAGGGCTCAAATCTGTAATAAAAGGGCAGTGCTGTAAATCGAGACGCCAGAGAGAAGGACAACCCACCATGGCGCCCCGGATTCCAGCGTTGGTGATGGTACTTTTTTTCAGCGACAGCTCGAGCAGGCGTGGCATTTCCACATGTCCCATCGAACTCAGACGCTTGCACTCGACTAGAGAGAGTCCCTCCAATGAACGACCCTCGGTTAGACCGGTTACATCAATTACATTCATATGATCTGCAGTAACATGTCGCAACGCACTAAGAGGGCGAAGGAATTCAAGGTGTGTAATGAGGCAGCACGCGCTGATGTCGAGACGTTCCAATGAGACACATTGCGACAAATCAGAAACACCGTCATCTGTGACATTCGTCCCAGAGAGATCAAGTGTCTTCAGCGCCTTGAGGTTCCGAAGGCAACGCACATCTGTCAAAAAGTGACAATGACGGAATGTAAGCGCCTCTAACTTTCTGCAGTGAGAAATAGGAACAATATTGGTATCCACCACTTCGGTGCCTTCGAGATTCAGCTCGCGCAGCTCTTGGAGGGGTTCTACAAAATGCATATCGGTGACTAGGCGACAGTCCCGCAGTGAAAGAAACGTAAGCGTTGAGCACTGTCGAAGTGGTGCCATCCCAACGTCGTTCACACCCGTCCCAGAGATATCCAAATATTTGAGAGACAGTAAATCACCAACAAAGTGCAAATCAACGACACCACTACAAAAGGCAACATTTAGTTTCTCCAGTTTCAGACAGGATGCCAAGGCTCGAAGACAGGCACTTCGCACGTACGTCCGAGACAGATCCAACGTCCTCAGTGAGGTGAGGGAGCGAATCCACTGTACATTAGAGACACAACGGCACGAAGAAAGTTTTAGGTGCTGTAGTTGCATGCAGTTTGCCAAGGAGGAACAACCTTCGTCCGTTATCCAGTTCTCTGTGAGGTCTAGCTCGATCAAGTTTCGGAGACACGAGACGGATTCAATATTTGATAGGCGATTAAATGCCACGAGTCGAAGCTCCTCCAACTCGCGAAGGTTTTCCAAGCAGCGGATGCCATCGTCAGAGATTCGGTTTCGTGACACACTGAGGGTCCGCAAGCCACAGAATGAACCCAGAGGGTTGATGCTCCGAAGCTTCATGCAGTTGTCGAGATGTACATGCTGAAGCGAAGCACACCTACCCACCGGAGCAAGCCCCTCGTCTGTTATTGCTATATTTACCAGGGACAACTCCGAGAGATGTTGTAGCGTGGCGAAGCACTCGAGTGAAGTGATACCTCTACATGAATCGATTACAACACGCTCCAGTCGTGTGCACTCGGAGAAGTACACCATCATTTTTTCACTCAGGGGTGTGGCGGACAATGTGAGGCTCCGCAAACTAAAAAGGATCCCAAGGTTTGTGATACCAGAAATGTAAAATGTAGACACCTCACGTTTCTCGGAAACACGAGTATTGAGGATTGGGGTAACGCTGCGAAGGCTCACATCCGACTCGCTAATAGACTGCCGTATTGTCAGTGTTTCGAGCTTCGGACAAGTGGATATCAGATGCATGAGATCCTTCGTCACTGAGGATTTAAGAAGCTGCAAGTCCTTCAGATTCAAACTCTTCTTTAGACGGTTGAGGGGACCAAGCTGCTCCTTTCCCACATGGTCCAGTACGAGAGAGACCGCTGAGTAGCGCGCGATCCACCACAGGCTGAGAACCGCCAGTTCAAGGCTCTGGGGCGTGCATACCGCAAGCACCAGCTCCCCCTGCCGCAAATCCCTCCTTTCGCAGGTGCAATGACAGTGGTGCATGACGTGAAGGTCACCCACAGCGTATCCGGCGTGCTCTACTTCAAGACGTGCGGAGGGACTAACAGCCAGGAAGGCGAGTGGGGCGCGTTGCCGCATGTACGCTGTGACGGAGAATAACAATGATGACATCTCTACTTTCGAAGAACTTCCCATTCGGGACGACATGCGTGTCTAGTGTGGCCTGCAAACCACACTCTAACCCACCCTCTCCTATTCTCTCCTCCCCTTTGACAGGAGGCTCCAGTTCAACCACTGACCACACCCGTGGAGGGCAGCAAGAAAGAAAGAAAGATATAGGGGGACAAAATGAAATAAATAAAGGAGTAAAGTCGCAGGAAAGAGAGGGAGAGAGAACACACACACACACACACACACACACACACACACACACACACCGTATCTCGTATACCATTTGCACAGTCGTCATCTAAACACACATACACACATTCTTTATATACATAAAGAATGCATGCTTGCAAGAACTCCGCAAGACGATCCGGTGTCAGACATTTCTCAGTGAATTGACAAACAACATCACCTCCTCTAATGCTGACCCCTCGAAAGCCACCTGGTCGTACAATGGACATGCCTCCACTATATGGGTTGCACCGGCATCGTTCCTAATTGTTGACAGGGATTCCTCCACTGATGGCGGGCTCAGTGGAACAGATTTTTGGTTTGGTCCAAAAAGAGCTACAGCCATTAGAAAGAGTAAAAAATTCTCCACCACCGATGCAGAATGAAAGAGAAAAAGGGTGATATACAAACGAATCCCGCCTTGGCGATTTTGAAAATCCTTCACGGACAGTCGCCACTTGTTCCACCATTCTCTACACGCATTATGCAGCCTTCCAAGAGACCGCTCCAAGAGTGGTGCGTCCCTGACAGCATCCTGAAAGTATACACCGAGGAGCTCATCTGGAGGTTGGTGTGAATACGCCAAGGAACTAGACGTCGAAAGGGTCAGTGCCGTTTCAAGCAGCATGATTTTTGCGCCACCGTCACCTCCCACAATACCATAACTCTTTAGGCTTTCGTACCAATAACTTAGTCCAGACGCACTGCTAGCACTGTGACGATCGTAGACAAAGATAACACCGTCAAAGGACATGAGACCGAGGGAAAGTTGGCCACCACTCCCAAAATTTCGATTTCCGCCGAGTTCAATGAACGCAATGTAGGACGCATTACTAGATTTTTTCATGGTGGATAAAGAATTACGGCGCTGGCTCGCGAGAATTGTCTCCACACAGAACCCGATCGTTGGACCCCATGAGGAGAAAAAGATGCCCCTGTCCCGCACGCTTGTGTAGCGGAGGCGCCGCAAAAAGAGCGTCTTACCAACACCTGTATCCCCAACAACGAGAATACGGTGTAGATTGGGTGAGTCCGCCAAGGACATACCACCTTGAGAGAAACCAACAGTATGTGAACTACACTGAGAGAAGAAGGCGAAGAGAGTGGGAAACAACAACAACAACAACAACAAGTAGGCTCGGTGTGTGTGGACATACTTGTCACCTGCAAATGTACGCAATCAGATAACCATAGGGCACAGCACATTCTTTCCCCATTGTGTTTTACTCTTTAGCTCGCCACACCTTCACACTCTTATCACTCTCTGCAGTGATCATGCGTGATCCCGATGCGTCGAACGTGACACAGTTGATACCACCCTCACCCGGGAGTGTGCCTGGAAGAGACACAGTCTTGGCCAGTTGATATGGGGGCCGCCGTGCGTGTGCCCAGTCATAGAGGGCAAGCTTTCCCTCTTGACTCCCAGCAACTAGTATGTTTCTTGGACTAAAGGCACAACAACTCCAACGGTAGGCTGCAGCTGCAGTCGTTCCGTGATCTTTTTCCACGGTTCCACCAACAGAGGCGGTGGAGGCGTTGAATAAAAACTCCCCACTCGGAAGCGACCAGACACGGATGTGGTCCGCGCCGCACGACGCGAGTGTTCCCTGCCGGGTAAAGGCAAGTCCGCGAACGGGCTTTTTGTGACGTGTCAGTCGTGTAAGGGCGCGGCCGGCGGCGATGTCCCAGAGATAAATCATACCATCGCTCCCCCCAGAAACGACCTGCGGGTCAGCCTGCTGCGCCACAAGGGACATGACACTGTCAGTGTGGCCCACAAGAAGGTGCACGCAGGAGCGCGTACGTACGTCCCATACCCGCACCGTCTTGTCGCGGCCACCGCTCAGCACAATGTCTAGAGATGGGTGGGCACTCACGCAATGTACTGAGCCCTTGTGACCATGGAAGTCTCGTATGATCTCGTTGCGCTCAAGATCCCAGCACTTCACCGAATGGTCGTCGCTGCCGCTGAACATATACGGTGACAACACACTCAGCGAGACGGCCCGCACCCCTTCCTTATGTCCTGTCAAATTTAGTTTAAGTGCTCCAGTCGTTAGATCCCACACTTTCACCACGCCATCACCACCACCTGTTGCAAACCACGAATTGCTCGGGTCCACTGCAGTGCACCACACCCAACCGCGGTGCCCTACTAGCACCTTTGACATCTTCCATGTCGAGGGTGGCACGTACGACTCGCCATCACCACCATGACCACCAGCACCACCACTGGTCAGCACACTAGACACCGCCGTCATACGGTTCTTCAGTACCTTGGGATCAACCGAAATGATAGCGTCATCTGTCCGTGGGCGCTTAAGTCCAG
This sequence comes from Trypanosoma scelopori, assembly GCA_030849745.1. Classification (NCBI taxonomy): domain Eukaryota; phylum Euglenozoa; class Kinetoplastea; order Trypanosomatida; family Trypanosomatidae; genus Trypanosoma; species Trypanosoma scelopori. The sequence continues at coordinate 66,621 of JASANX010000996.1, read as the reverse complement.
TTGTGCCCTCTATCTTCGATGGTAGATGGGTGTTCTCCTCCTCTCTTGCCGATGGAAGGAGCATCAAGGCATTTTTTTTGTTTTCTTCCATCGACAGAGTGGTGGCTGCAGCCTCTGCCTCCTTTGAGAGAGTCACGCAGTTTGGGTACTCTGCGCGGAGCAGTGCGAGACGTCGCATGCGCCAGCCCTGATCCGACACATGCGGAACGCTAAGAAGAGCCACACCACGCAATTCCCGGGCAATACGTGCGTTCTCACGCACCAATTCGTCCATGTACAAACCCATTATCACACCCCACTTGTATTCTTCTTCTTCTTCTTCTTCTTCGGAAGTCACATGCACGAAGAATTAAAATAGAAACAGAAATGAGCAAACAAAAAAAAAAAGGAGTAAAATAAGATGACAAGCTGAGTTATTCACTACCACATGTGGTGGGTGAGTTCAATACACGTGCAACAACAAGGGTGATCAATTAAAAAAACAAGAAAAGAGCCTGTAAAATGTTGCTCCTGCCTACACGCCCCCTCCCCCAGACACACACAAACACACGCACACGAGGTTACCTTTCCAGTTTATCTGTCGCAGCGTCAGTACCACAATCTTCCGTCTCATGTGATATCTCGTGCTTGTACTGTTGCTGCTGCTGCTGCTCCTGCTCCTGCTCATGTAGCGCTTCTAAACTTTCCTCACGGGACGCTTCCAGTGCGGTGACTGGGTCCGAATCTGGTACGTTAACGTCGCGCCAGGAGCTCTTCCTTGTCTGTAAATCATCTGCCAATCCATCCAGCGCCGTGTTTTTAAACAGTTCCATCAAAAGGGTTCTAGTGTGCAAGATCGGCATGTATCCATCGCTAACCATTGCAGCATACACCTTCAGTGCTGGCAGCTGAGCAGAGGCTGCAACACAGGCACCGAGCACTGTGTTAAATGTGATTTCATTTGGGCGCACCTTTGATGGATCTCGCATCTCGTGCAGAAGTTCCACCGCGGGATGACACACGCCCGCGCGACGGCACCCATCCATTGCAGCAGTGTATGTAAAAACATTCGGGGAGATGTAAACTTCTTCGCACTCCCTCAGGATCTTGATTGCACGCTCCCATTGACCATCCCGCGCACACGCACTCACCAACGCCGTCATTGTCCTGACGTTTGGTGGAACATCTGCGAGTCGCATGTGAGCGTACATGCGAAGAGCGACATCCGGCTTCCGTGCCGCAGCGCACGCGCTCACAAGAGCTGTATATGTATAGACATTCGGCTTTACATCGCTGCCTGTCATATGTGCAAAGACAGACATTGCCGCCTCCCATTCCCCAGCGCGCCCACACGCGCTTATTACTGTAGTATAGTGAAAGACATTACTTTGCACAATATTCGCCTGTTGTAGCTGCCTGAGAGTCGCAATGGCACCCTCCCAATTACCAGATTTGGACAACGCGACGAGCTCGTCTGTCAGCCAACGTGACGCCCAGCCAGTGAGACGAGCCGGTGAGAGTGTCGCCATTCCTAATGACGCGTGTGACGATGCACAGTTGCTGCTCCGCAGTGTCCGTCCTAGCACCCTGGCCGCTCCTCCCAGGAGTCTAGCCATCAAGAGAGAGAGAGAGATACGTGGATTGAAGGGAATGGGCAAAAGAAAATACCCGTCCACATCAGAAGAGAAAATAAAGACGCAGTCAAGAAATTATTATAAATCATTATTTTTTGTCTTTCCAAAAAATATATATATATATATATTCAGACGTCTACTTCGAACATTAAACAGTAAAACACACACACACACAAAAAAAAAAAAAGAAAAAAAAAAAAAAAAACAGGATAAAAACAAAAAAATGCCGAGGGAAACAAAAAAAGAAAAAGCAAAGATTGCATCAGCACATCAAAGCACTCCTCATTCCTTTACGACACACGTGGCCTCGCAGAACTCGCCGTCAGCTTCCAGCGGTGTGCAGCAAGGGCGATGCTGTCATCATTGGCGTAGGGATCCATGTGACCGCCGCGGCTGAGGCACTGACGCGCCACCTCCTCCTCCTCCTCTTCCACTAGCGCCTCATTCCCCGTCTCGTTCCTCGCCCTGAAAGAGGTGTGCCTGGGACTCGGGGAGTGGATGCGGGGCCTTCGCCCACTCGACAAAATGAATGGCGTTATGATGGTACAACTCGGTCCATTACAGGGAAGGCCACGTCCAAGACTTTCGTGCTTCGCCTCCTGCTCCTTGCGTCGCCTCTTCGCCTCCGCCTGTCGCTGTAGGTACGCAGTCACACCGGACACACGCGCCTCAAGATTTTCCCCAATCCCTTCTTCCTCCTCCTCCTCCCCCTTCCCCCCTTTCGTCATCTCATCTTCTTTCAGAGACGCCTTTTTACTTGGGCGACGCTGAATGCATTTGCTGGTACTCGTTTGAGGACGAAATGTACAAGCACAAAGCTCCTCCATCGCCCGTCGCTGCTTCTGCTCCAGAAGCTGCATTTCCCGCTCCTCCACCGCACGCTTCTGTCGATAGTAAAGCGCTGCTGCCTCTTCAAGGCGGACAACTCTTGTACTACGGCCTCGCTTCTCCTCTTCACCATCACCATCATTATTATTGTCATTATCATCCCCATCATTCCGTGAGCTAAAGATATTCTGGAGTGAAGCACGGCGGTTGCGAGAGGCAGACATGGAAAGGCGCTTCACCACATCCTGCTCGCGATTAGCACGTGCAATCACATACGCGGTTCCAGGTGCCAGCGTTGGACGAAAAGGGCATTCACGAGCCGTTATATGCTTCTCCATACGCTTCTTCGTCTCACTGCGTATTTCCTGCGCGCCCAAGTAAAGTCGCTCCACTTGGCGCTCTATCATCTCTTGATCCACCCGTGGAATCATCGCACGTTGGTTCTCCTCGATTGCAGACGCGAGATTCCGCTGGTGCTCCTCCCGCACACGCTGGTACACCTCCTGCCGCCGCACAAAATCCTGCTGAAAGAGGGCTCTGTGTTGCCCATGATGAATCCATTCGTCAGTGAGCGGGTTGGTGTCAGGCTTGTGAAGACGACTTTTATCACGCTGTCGCGCCGCATCCACCTGTTGTTGCTGCTGTTGCTTTCGGCGCATACCTTGCTCATAGAGGGCGACTCCACGATCACGTATACCCTTCATCGCCTCGCAGCGACCACGGTCGATGGCGTCTGACGTCGTGCACACCTTCGGGTGGAACGAGTGCTCATCTAGCAGCGCCTTCTGTGCCAGCGCACGCTCCGCTTCGCGCTCCATGAGAAGCCGCTTAGAACGGTCTGCAATATCGCTCTGGCGCTGGTCCTTTGACACAAGACTTCGCGCCCGATGCAGTAACGTCTTCTGACGAATATCTTCAAGTTCTTGTTGACGCCGCTGCTCCTGCAGAAGACGACGAGTCCTCTCGATGGACCTGCCGTAGTGGAGAAGCCTCTCCTCAACAGGTATGTTCGACACGTGGGAAGGAAGTAGTTCCCGGTGGTCCGCAAGATCGTTTACACGAGGACGGAAGGCATGCTGGAGAGATTCCTCCTCGCGCCGCTTTTTTTCCTCCGTTAAATGTGCCAGGCGTTCCTCACGCTCCTTTGCACGCTGCGCAAGACGCTCAAATACCGGCACACGCCGCTGCTCCCGTGGTATTTGCTCCAACACTTCAAGCTGCTCCCGCGTCCCATTGCCGAGCTTTTGCGACATGCCCACACATGGCTGAAAAGTACACTCCTTGTCCAACTCCTCACGCAAAAGTTGCTCTCGCTCATGCTGCTTTAAAATACGGAGCCGCTCTTCCATCAGGTGGCGCTCCCACGACCCTAAAGGATAATGCGCTATGGTCGCCAGAGCCCCTGCAGCAGCTGGTGGTACATTTTCCTGACACGGCATGCTGCTACGGCAACTGTCACCCTGCAGAGGCATCGACGTCGCATTTGCCTCTCTCGGCGCGCACGATACCATCGACTCTATACCTATACCTATACCTTTGCCTCTATGCACTCTCCACCCCACCCACCCACCCGCCTTCCCACCTCTTTCTTTCTTTCTCTATTCCTCTCGCTGGTCTTATCAAGATCCCGCCTCAATGCACGATGAAAGGAAAGAAAGAAGGACAAAAAAAAAGATGAAAAGTAGATGACACCCTGCAGAACAACTAATCTCGGTGAGTACATCCCCACCCAACAGACGCACCTGTTCAGGGAATAAATGTATGCATATACAGTTCCTAGTTAACAAGAACAAACGCCCACGCCCACGCCCACGCCCACACCCACACCCATACATACATACCGAGAGAGAGACATGCACCATACGCACATGAAATTTGATAAGTTGAAGAGGTGGATGGAGAGCCACAAAACAAGCTACATACTCAATAAAGAAACATGTGGGTGAAACTGATGCTATTTTTTTTTTTTTTTTGGAAATACATGGTGAAATAAAAACAACAACAACAATAAGAAGAAGAAAAGGGGGTGATATAAAGGTATACTACCAAAATACTCATAAACATAATGTCATGTACATGTTCTTATGCATACAATGTACGTGGGTAGAAAGCAGCAGATGAAAATACGTCGAGCATTGGGTTACACCGTAGAGGCTTTGACAGCCTTGTTAGAAAATGCAGTTGCCTGAAGAACCGAATTCCTTTTCCTTTCGTCCTCAATGGCCTTGAAACGCTGTTTTTCCTGGAACTCGGCACGCTTCTCATCCTCATCGGATAGAAAGTGTACAATGGCAGACACATGTTCATCGTCTGCTGCCTTCAAAACACGCCTCCGTTCATCACACGTGTCATTGAAGTACGAGACTGTCACATGTGTAGACCCTGCAGTCTCCCCCACCAGCCGCATCACCGTGTTGATTTCCTGCTGGGCAGGCTTGTATTGCGCGTGGTGGGCCAACATCACGAGAAGCGGGACCTTCACTATGCCAATAGACTGGCGGAGCGCGTCTAGGTCGTTTCGGATGCAAGGGCACCATACGGCCTCCTGTAGTGTCGGATACCCCCCACCGAAGAGGCGGGCAGGCGTGATTGGAATGTCATAGTGGTCCACTAGTGCGCGTGAGTCCTCATGACGGCCATCGGCGATAAGCTGCGCAACAAATTTCTTACGTGCGGCATCAGCCTCCAGTGTGAAAAGCGGGCTCTCGGGGTCACACACAACACCGTACAGGATGACCCGTGTGATGAACTCGACATGCCTGCCATTCTCAAGCAGCTCAAACGCCACCTGCACAGCTGTCCCTGTGGCGAAGAGCGCAATCTCCCGCATGGCATGCTCTCTCAAGAGAATGGAGATGAGGTCATCCACGTCCTCCGCGTCGTGAACGTGGTCCTGTGCGCCGAAGCCTATGCGACTGCTCGGAAGCTCCATTTGAGCGAAACCCCAATTGCCGCGAAGCATCTCGAGAAGCTTGGGAAAATAACTGAAATTAAGGAAGGATTCAGCCTGGCTGCCAATCCACAAGATACAGCGTCCCGCCTCCGCGCCCATGAGAAAAACAGGAATCTTACAATAGGGATCTTTGTAGAAGGTGAACACGAGACCCTCCTGCATGGCTGTAGCTTGTTTCCAAAGAAAAAAAAAAAGAAGATGATGCTGCAACTACATACATATACGTGTAGAAAGGGAAGAAAGAAAGAAAGAAAGAGGGGATGGAGAGGGCAAAGAAGTGGTCAGCATGTTGTAAGTTTGCATCATGTCTCTGTTTTTTTTTTTTTTTTTTTACTTTTCACCACGTCCCTGGTAGCGTTCTCCACGCAGGAAACACTCAAGAACAAGAATCCACACGCACCAGCATCACTACGCCGTCAAGAAGAGTTTTTCCTCCCATTTCTTCTTACTGTTTTGATACCGTGAAACAGGACTTCATTCCAACACCCCGTTCAGACAACACTCTGTGAGAAGCATCCCAAGCACACACATACACACCAAAAGAAAAGGAAAAAAAGAAAAAAGAAGTTAGAATTCAGATATGCCTATAGTACGCCAGATGCCGTTCCAGGCTCTACGGCGCCCCGCTGCAGCAACAGCTGTAGCTCCTCTGGCATATCAGGAGTAACCTCCTTGACAAACTGCAGCACGCGTGTGGCCATAGCCTTGTATACAAAGTCCTCCTCACAACCGAGGCACCTCATGTAGCGGTTAGCGCGCTCGATTTCCGTCAGACTCATTGAACGCGTCATTGGTACCATGTGGGAGGCGAGGACTCGCACCATATAGGGCGGGCACTGTGCGGTTATGCTAAGGCCCATAAGTATTGGTTCCAGAAGCATCCAGTCCTTAAACCCGTATCGGAATCCGGTTTCTGCAGCCTGAACGTAAAATTCTGCGTCGGCATAGCCGAGATTGGCCAGTCCGCGTGTAGCACCTGCAAGGGCGCTAGGGCCCATTAGATCAAGACGAAGGCGTGCCTGTTTTCCTAACAACTGCACGAACGGGTGTTCTCGCGCCGGTGGGTAGAGGCCGATAAGCTCAAGTATCTCACCGAGTTGACTCGGTGTCAGAAGACGAGCGCACTCCATCGTACGGTCCATGAGTGCCCTCATGAGGAGTTCCGAGGTATGCGGCACGGTGCTGCAGATATCTATCACGGGTGCAATATTGCGTGGATCCATCTTGGTTGCATATCGCATCACACACGATGCCATGGTTCCAAACATGGTTTCACTAAGCAACCGGAGTCGCTGCAACGCAATAAAAGCCTGCACCAGTTCCCTCTCTGAGAGGTCTGTAGCCACCTCCACAAGCGCATCCGCGTATATCTCAATATGTTCACGCTGCTTGTAGTCTAATGAGGTGAAACACACAAGATAGTTTGTCAGCGTTATGGCGTCCATGTTTTCCACATGCTCAAGACCGCATTCCACCAGTCGCCGAAAAGTGCTCAAGAATTTTGGTCCCAATACATTGAGGGCATGCAGGACGTTGACATAGTCTTCCGGTTGAAACTCACTCACCCGTTCCTCTACGACCTGCAGTACACGTTGGATAATATTATGTGAAACCCCTGGGCAATACGCAAGACTCATCGTCGTTAACGAGATGTCAAGAGCGCTCAAGTCGTCACTCGAGTCAACAATGCGCTTCGCTAGCTTTCCGAGAAAGTCGGTGTTTGTGCACTTGAGTCGCGCCAACTCCGCCACAGTGAGAGATAGTTGTGTTGGGGTAAACTCATCAATAATTGGAAACATCAGCTTCAACACTGTGCTCATCTTTCGCTCGTCACGTTGCTTCGTGATGTTCATGGTGCGAAGCACTAAAATAAGTGACTCTGGTGAGACGGCGTCTTCCTCCGGAACGGCTACTTCGTTTGGAGTACTGATGATTCCAACCTTTCGAAATGTGTCTGCAATAAGGTTTGTTTGAAACGGAGAAAGTACAGTCTGGTCAGAGCGGCGGAAGGCATGGTGGAGCCCACGCATGAAGTCCGGGTCCTGCGTCATGCCGATAGTATCCATGTTGTATGCGGTTGTGCAGATCTGATAAATGTCCTGCGCGGTAAACTCCACAAGATTCAGCTTGCAACGCTGAAATATATGTTCAAGCGGCACAGGACGTGTTGCCACCGTGGTGACGAGAGCAGCTGGAACGGCACTAGAGAGCGCATGCAGCATTTCTCCCTCCCTCCTCCCCTGTTTTTTTTTTTTTTTTTGCTCGTGAGGATCGGATGACAACAAAAGTGCCACGACTCTTCTTCTTTTCGTTGTTGTGTGGAATGCAATGGTGTTTTGGCAGCAACATGAAGCATATGAGAGAGAGAGAAGGCGAAGAAGATGTGAGACACCCCATTCGAAAAGGGGCGACAACAAATAACACAGTGCAGCTTCAATAAAGCAACAAGAGCGAGATGAAAAAAAAAAAAAAAAAAAAGCAAAAACAACAACAAAAAAAGAGCACAATGCAATTAAATCAATTCATCTGCATCGCCTTGGTTGCGCCGCGCCCAACGCCCACCTGCTTCTCGCTGCAACTGCTTGGCGCGACGGAATATCATCTGATGAACATTCTTGTCATCTACGCCAAGTTGCATCAGCAATCTGCGAGACTCAGCGAGCTCCGCATCATTCATAGTAGGCGCCAGTCCGAGAATTCCTGTTGCAATCATCTTCTGACCCCGCACATCTGCCACCACCTCCTTCGTGCAGCATTTCATAAGAATAGCTAGTTTGTCAAAGGCACGAAATCCTCCTTTGCTGCTTTGCAGCGTCGCTACCAGCATGTAGAACTCGTCAGAAAAGTGCTGTAGCTGCGCGAGACTTAACACCACTTGCTCCAACGCCTCACCATCGAATGATTCAGAACGAAGGGAGGTGGCGAATGCCAAAGCTGCAATACATCCATGGCCCTTCGCTGGGGGGTAACTCGAGAGGAGGTCCAGTGTGAAGGTCATCTGCGGCACCGACAACCTGCCCCCATCGACCGTTAGGCGATCCATCAGCTTTGCCATTATGCCACTCGTGTCGACAGGTAGCACGGAGAGGATATCAATAAGAGCATCGAGGTTGCGAATTTCCATCGTGTCCACAACTGCAGTTGTCTTTCCAAGAAGCTCCACCAAGCCCGGAGTGTTCGAAGGAAGTTCAAGATCGACAGCAGACTGCAAAATGGCAAAAACATCACGTTCGGCGATGTTCTCGAGATGCCTCGACGAGTCACAAAATATTTTTGCCACAGCAGGGTGACGTCTCTGGTTGTATCGCGCCGCAACTATCAGGAGCGCTCTGTGGTACGTCGCATTGTCGGTCTCGTGGAGAAGAGATACCGCCCGTGTTAACAACTTGGGAACCATACGGGCTGGTGCAGACGAAATCTGTGGTTGCCTTTCAAGCGCCATTGTGACAAGGTTCAAGTGGTCCAGATGCAAAGTCTCCATATGCGCCTCAATTTGGTTCACGAAGGCCACCATGGAGTCATGGCTATGCAATTTGCTAAGATTAAAGTATGTTCTGCATAGCTCAGATGTGGAGAGCCTGGAGGCAACCTCGCAGCTGCGGCGGGCGAGGAGATTTGTGAAAGTGTAGTCCTGGTAGTGAACGGTGGCTAGCGCCCGCACAAGGGACACCACTTCAAATGGCTTCATTTGCCGCAGCTGCAGCTCCAGCGCTTTGCAGTGCGTCCGGATCTTCTGCACTCCATCAGTGCCTATAAAATTGGACGACTGATACTCCTGCACGACTTGCCATATGGCCGAGATCCTCTCTTCAATTACCGGCTCTGCATGTGATCTTAGAGTAGATGCTCCTGCTGAAGTGCCACAGGGGAGAACATCGCCGCCATTTTCTATTCTGTTCTTGCCACTAATGTCAGTCGCAGGAGCGCACTTTATTCCCCCCACTACCTCATCGACCGAGGATGGAGTCAGCGACGCGGACGTCGATGATGACGAACGACCGAGGAGATCGACAGGAAGGGCAGCGAACGTCCCGTCAATAAACGACCGCTGAAAAGGCGTCACCGTATCTGGGTTCATCTTCTCATACTGCGTGTGAATGCCACGTAGGAATGCGTGGTTTGTCTGCAGCAGCAACGTATCCTCCCTCGCTTTAAGGAGGGCACACATTTTGTACACATCCTCCGGGCCCAGCTCCACACGATGCGTGCTGACGGCATCGATCAGCGCTGCGAGTACCCCCACTCGGAGCCGCAGTGTAGAGCAGCGCATTTCCCTCCCGTTCGTCTCTTTCCGTGTTTTTGTTTTTGTTATTGTTGTTGTTGTTGTCTCTTCTTCTTAGATTCACCTCTCGCCGTCCAGAGGGATGATTGTCCCCCTCCCTCTGCCGTGTGTTTCCGTGAAACGCTGCGCCTATCACACCTCTTCTATCGCCCACTCTACACTCAACGCAGCCTGCAGTGACAAATAACAACAAGAACTAGATCATCAGCATCATCAAAGTGAAGAAAAAAAATTGAACGAATAAAAGGCAATAAGGATGTTGTCCCCCCACCCACCCCCCCCCCCCTTTTATTAAAAATTGTTTTGTTTTGTTGTTGTTGGCTCTTCTTCTTGTTTTCTTTTGCATCCGTGCAACAAAAAGATAATACATACACTGTGAGAATGAGCACATTAGCGAACGCATGATGCTCAGGTCCACGGCTGAAACAGCAGTTTGCTCGTCATGCTCACAGGTATGTCTGTGAGGGGTGGAACGCTCATCTTCTCATCGGAGAGGCTCCCCAGACTGTGATGGTCCTCCTTTGCGTTTGTGTCGGAGATGCATAAACCGTCACGGAGCGGGTTTGTGCGGTACAGAAGCAACAGAAAAGAGGTGGAGAGATAGTACACGACTGACATGATGAGCATTGCCGGTATTGCCGCCGCCCAGTACTTGTCGGGGTAGTAATGCATGAGCGCCCAGTCCAGCAGCTCCACGGGGAGAAACGCCCATAAAAAATACATCACGAACGTCGTGATGATAATCAGCCAAGCAATGAAGCCGTTGATCGCCACCTGGTGCCCCTTGTCCACATTCGTTGCCGCAGTGTTCAGATTGTCTGCCGGGAGGAGAGCCATGACTTGCTTCTGTGAAAGCAGATCTTGTGCGGCAAGTAACTCTGTTGCGAGGGGAAGTGTGTCCCTCCACTGCTTCCCTCCTTTGTAACGAAATGTTTGACGTGTAAAGACACAAACGACACTGCCACCACCACCACTATCTTCAAACACACACACACACACAAAAAAAAAAAAAAAAGAAAAAAAAAAAAAGAGCACGAGATTGATGTCACACGTCACACACGCAGCTTCTTTCATTCTCTTTCATCGGTTTGTCTGCCTCTCTGTGTTGCTCCGGATTCGGCCCAAGGCAGATGGGCCGAAAGTGCAGCCTTGCGCAGAGTCCGTCCCTGCGGTAGCACGGGGCGCAATCCTCGTCTTTTAGTACTCTAAAAAAGATTCCTCCAATTCCAAGCCGTTGTCCGGGAATGCCGATATTTCGGTTTCGGCGCAATTTCCGCTATCGTTGGTACGACGATCTGCACTGCTCATCCTCAGCGGGAGGTGCGCAGACGTCAGCGTTTCGTTAACGCTAGACAGTATCGCATCCGCGGGGAATACGCTGTAGCTATTCCACAGGAAATCTGCTGATACCACTTCCATCGGTCCCCTTTTCTGACGTTGAATCGGTTGCTCTTGTCGATCCAGCGCCCAGAGAGGTATGCAGCTCTTGTTGCCAGTGCCGTTCCCAGTGGCAGCAGCGATTGTGGGATCTACTGAAGACGCTTCCCGTGCCCCAGACTCGCGGTCAGCGAGAGACCTGGAGCGCTGCTGCTGCTGCTGCTGACACTGCCGATTGGACGGTGTAAGATATCTGTTGTCAATTCTCCTCGAAGTGTTGGGCGCCCCAAGAGACGACTGCAGCAGCTGCATATTCAGATCCATCATGAAATCTGCCGTTGAGGAAGAGGTGCCTCTATTCTCTATCTTCGCCACACATCGTACAGGCGATTGCCCTCCTGACAAAACCACAGGATCGTCTATCAAATCAGCGTCATTATGGTCGTCATCATCCCTGTTATTGTTGTCGCCCGAGCAACCAAGGGGCAACGTCCCCCTATTGGGAAGCAGTTTCACAGAAAAATGACTCTCAGTTGTTGTGCAAGGCGTCATCACACCCACACTGCGATTCGGATCCCCCAGAGCCGGCGTCAGAGGCGACAATGTGTTTGACATCCCCTCGCATGCCCCTCGTTCACCGCCCACATCCAACAAGCCTGCAGGCAACACGACGAATCCACGCATCGCGTCGTTGTTATTGCTCTTTCTCTTCTTGTCCATGTTGATATCGTCGTTGTTACCGCCACTTTCAAAACGTGGAACTGCAGCAACAGCGGAAGTAGAAGAAGTAAAGGAGGCGGAGACCGTCGTGGCAGGGGTTCCGCTACCATCCCTCGGATCCCCCTTGACATCCACCGCCCGGCTACCGCGGGAATGAGCCAACTGAGCGCCTGACAGGCTCACCGTTCCCACGGCGACCACCTGGGGCGTCGTTACGAGAGGGAACGACTCAGTGGTGATGGACAGCAGAACCCCTTCTTCCGTAGCCTCCTCTTCATTGTCAACGTTCTCCTCCTTCCCCCGCTCGCAGTCCACCCCTAGTACTCCTCCTGCTCCTGCACCTGCTGCTGCGAGACAAGACCTTTTGAGATCTTTTTTTGGTGTCATGGAAACTGCCGAAGTGGCCGTACCACGCAGCTGCAAACTCGCCATCATCACGTCGTACTGTTGTCGATTCAGAGTTGAGGGAAATCTGCTACACAACGATGAACCATCGCTTTCATCGCCACTACCATCGCTACTGTCCACGTTTTCCCCGCCATTAGTGTCATTGGACCTCACTAAATTTTCGTTCCCTTCGCGTGGGGACTCCACAACACCCTGGCGCTCCAACATTGTCATGCTTTCGGCCCTTCGCCCCGTAAGAAGCATTCCGTTTGTAGAAATTGAAGCCGGTGAGCTCTGTAAAGTGAGCCGCCCATCTTTCCCACGAGACTCCATCAGGTTTTCCGCCTGGGTCGCAAGAACCGCGAACAGCTCTTCGACGAAGCGAAGCACATGCAGCTGAAGCATTATGGTTCCGTACTGCACAACCTCATCCGCGTAGATTCCCGGCCACATACCTACCTCCTCCGAGACGCGCAGCACCGATCCCCAGTTTTGAATGTGTTTCTGCTGCAAACTTGCTTCATGGTCGCCGTCACAACTCACGGCAATACCACTCAACGAAAGGAGGCGGGGCTGGTAGAAATGCACAGCAAGCGCAAGTACTACACCACTCCGTATGGATTCATACAAGGAATCTCCAAACTCTCGCACAGCAGCCTTGTACATAGAATCGCTTATCATCTCGTCTTGGTGCATTGCTTTGAGCAGACACTGCAGCCAGAGCAGGAGAGTCTCTTCCATGTTCCGCGGCTCCACAGTGCACACCGGTTCGATAAATCGGAGGTGTGAGAGAATGTCATCTACGGAAAGGAGCGTGTAGCAGTGATGCAGTATAAGGGATCGGATAAGAATGACATGTGCCCCAAGAGCAGAGGGACTCAAATCTGAGAGGCCTTTGGCTATAGAGACGTGCATGTCAAAGCGGTTTTGGTGTCCGCGCACGGACGTCTCAGCATCCTCGCCCACGGCGTCCAGCAGCTCCTCGTCTGTCATTAAACCCTCCGCAAGAAGCCACCGGATGCAAATAAAGTGCGATTGATACAAACTCACCCCAGAAGACAGCTGCGATACACTGGAAGAATTACTGTTGCCACTAACAGATTCCTGCATTCCATTGAGGCCATCTGGCATTGTGGCGCGCAGGAGAAACGAATGCATTGTGGGTGGGCAGTGGCCCAGAACGCCTTCCGAAACAAGAAGATACACCACACCCTCTCGCGCGAGCATGAGAGCTTCATTCGGAACCTCTGTAATAGATCCCACCATGGCATACGAGCGAGAAAGAGCAGATTCCATTCGTCGCGCACGATGAATTATATGTTCGTAGTGCGCTTCCAACACAGGGTCAAGACGCTGCACCGTGTATGATAGCACCCAGCGAAGGTTGCAGAGAAACTCAAGAAGAGGAAGGGCCTGGCTCATTGTGGTGATGCTTCTTTCTCTTTTGTTTCTGAGAGGTGGGGCGGCGGGGCGGGGCGGGGCGGGGGGGAATTTGTGGTGATCAAAAATTTCAACAACACCCCTAACGCTAACCTCCCTGAAGTGCCCCACTCACTTGTAGAGTACATATGTACATAGTGTGGGTATTTAAGTGTGAATGTGGTGCGGCCATTGCGACACAAAAATGAGATCCACTCACGCACGTGAAACAATGGAAAGCCCAAAAGAAGAGAATAGTATAATATATATTATATATATACACACAGGCAGGCATATGCAGTAAGAGTATAATAAATTCAGAATTCTGTCAAGCATGTATAAATATATCTCGCCACCCATACACACGGAAGCAGAAACGTATCTATGGTTGCTGATGGCAGCCACCATCGCGGGATTTCTAACGTCCATCGGTGCTGTTGCTGTTGCTGCTGTTGCTGCTGGTGGTGGTGGTGATGGTGGTTCTGCTGCGCGCTTGCTGGAGACGACCCGTGGGGAGACAATGCGCGGCGCACCTCACCTCCTCTTGTATTGAGGGTGAGAGAAAATGAGAGCCACTCAGCTTCCCCGCGCTCCCAGAACTGAAGCTACACCACTAGCCAACAAATTGTCGTAAAGAGGGCCGGTGGCCACGCCATGTCTAGTATCAGCCACCAAAACGGCAGGTCCATGACTAGAAGCGGTTGGGAGCTCCACGCGCAGCGGATATTCTTCTGGTGAGGGAAGAGTAACAGTAACCCCTCGAGCTGCGCCACTCTGCAATATGCGATACGCCTTCACGGGGTTGCTGCTTTCTTCCCTCGAGCGCTGGTCCTTCACGTTTGGTGGCGATGTTCCTCTTGCTGTTCCCGCTCTCGTTGTGTCTGTCACAGAGCTTCCCATCCCATGTGTTGGCGCCAAAGCCTTCTTCTCATCCTCCTCGATGGCACTCATCGCTTTTGCAAGTCGTTCCCGGGCAGCGTCCTCCAGGCGCCGAAGCTCGTAATCCGTCAGACGCTCGGCACGTCTCCAGTGTAGTGATTCTTTTTCACTGATGCGCGCAAGATCCGTAACTTGCCCACGGGTGCTGCAGATTTCCTCGCGAATACTCTCCAATCGCTTCGCCTGCTCAACCTGCTGTTGCATTCGCTGAAGTCGGGCCATGTTTTCCATGTCGCGAACACGCTGATTTTCTTTTTCCCGTGCCACTTCGTGTCGCCAGCTGTCGCTCGCGGAGGACAGTTGTGCGGCAACTTGAGCCCTCTTCTTTTCAATGAGCACTTCTCCCAGATTCTCAGCGTGGGATATTTGCTTGTAGATGTCATGAATGCGTTGCTGGGAATCACCCGCGTGTACCCGTTGTTCCATAGACTGCTTCATATCCATTAGTTTCTGGTTGAGTGCCTCCTCGTTCCACTCCCAAAACGTCGGATAGGCATAGTCCACAAACGAGCGAATATCAGTCATGTATGGTCGTGTCAACTCCCCTTCAGGGAAACGTTCGGAGAGCCGGTAGGTCTCTAATATGACGCTGTTCACATCTATGGTGTGTGATGATGTGAGGGCCGCCAGTAGTTCCTGTGGATCCTTTAGCATCAATAGCTCTTCACGAATGTGCACAAGCCACCGGATGTAAAACTGAAAGAACCACAGGGGCTTGTTAAACAAGGCGTGGTCCATCACCTGCAACCATGCCGCAGAGCTGAGGATGTCTGTGTAGAGCGAAGACAGCGCTCCCCACCCCCATTCATCTACTGTAACACCAGACTGCTTCATGTGATCGTGCAGCTCCACATCTTCTACATGAAGCATCTGGTTCAGCAGCGTCATGAGCGCCACAGGGTGTTGGGGATAATACTGAAAGAATTCTTGGCCCCAGTTTGACAGGAAGACAAGAACAACCTCCACCACTGACTGCAGATCATCCTCGTACACCTGGAGAAACGGATACAGAACCATCGGAAGAAAGTGAATGCCGGCAAGCATGGGTAGATGCCAGATCAGAATAGACAAGACACTTTCCATCCATCCACGCAACCGCTTGTTGGAAAGGGGAAACGGTTTCATGACTAGAGGCGTAAATGGGTGTGGTCCCTTTTCAAGCAGCTGGGCGTACTGTGGTGCGGTAAAGCGCCGTTCGGGCAGTTGCAAAAGAAAGCGCCATGTAAGGGGACGATACTTCTCCGGGAAGATGCCGTAGCGCATTAGGAGACGCTTCAGAATCCTCATGTTAGCCTCTCTGGAATCCTTGTCCAAGAAAGAGCGAAGTGACAACTCTTTTTCCCTGCTCAACATGTCACTGTTTGGGTCCTCCTGCTTCTTTCCTCTCGTTGTGGACACTGCAGCATTGTTGGGAGAGGCTTCAGAAATGCTGCCGGCGTGTTTCGACAGACCAGTGGTTAAAGAAAGCATGTCAACCTTCACCCATTTAGACACCTGCTGGGGGGATGGCTTCGCAGTGGGGCGTGGGAGTGTGGTGTCGCCCGGCTTCCCCCTGTCTTCTCTTCTCGTCGCAGAGACTTCTGTAACGATGCCGCCCCTCCGCAGAAACGGGTACACCGGACTCGGCACTATTGAGGTGTGGTCCACACCCTTCCATTTTGTTCGTCGTAAGAAAAACTGGCGTGCGGTTGGAAGGTGAAAGAGAGTCAGCTGCTTGCCGTGTGCAAATACAGCGAATGATGGTCCAGAAACAGCAAAAATAGATGACCTCCTTGGAACAAGACCACTGTAGGGAGCTGCCATCGCAAACGCCACAGTGTAGCTACTGGCAACCATGAAAATAATGGAGCCGTTTGTAAGTTCGCAGGCTATAAGTTCATCATTTATAATCAAAAGGGAGCGTGTTGCAGCCCGCTCGCTAGAAATTTGAACGCACCCAATGGAGGACAAATCATCCGTTTTCATAAAACCAACCATTGCGTCTGCGCCACCAATGGCGATGAATTTCTGGCAGGCAGCTGCAGTGCGTGGTCCGATCTCGACCACCACCGTGGCAAGAGGAGTCAGACTGAGTGGGTTCCATGCTCGAACACAACCTGACCACTCCACTGTGAGCAAGAAATCCCTTCCCGTATGAACACTCATAAAGTTGTGCAGAGTGCTCGCCATGGTAATTTGGCTATGCGCCAAACACAACATCCGAGCAGCGTCCCAAACGGCCAGTGACTCCCGCGAGATGGTGGACACCCACGGAGTTCCGCTAACACCGGATGGCGCGCAGATCATGTGAATGATGTGTTGGTGCGGCGTCTTCTCGCGCCGAAGAATGCGGCTCGTGTTGCGGTCGATCCAGACGAGGCTGAAGTCTTCCAACGCACAGAGAAAATATGGATTCACACTGCAGCCGCAGCAGCACGCCATCGCCGAGATCGGAGACTCGAGGGTGACAAACAGCTTGACAGAGTTCCCGCGAAGGGAGAACACATACACCACTCCCTCGCTTGAACTCGCGTAAAATGTCGCCTCGTCTTGGGGAGCAAAGACGACGTGTGTGAAACGCAGAGGTTCCCTGCCGACCAGCACTGCATCCAGAATCTCTCCGGTAGACTTTGTAGACCGTCTCGACGCTGGCCAGAGAGCCGCCATGACGATGTTTACATCAAGAGCAACTGACATGATCCAATCTTTTATTGTCAGTGCCCCCTTCTCTCTCTCTCTCTCTCAGTCTGTTTGTTTGTATATAAATAAATAAATATATTTTTTAATTTGCCCAGAAGCGAAAGTGAAAAGAAAAACGAATAAAAACAATAATAAGACAGATGGCGCTCCAGTAGGTTTCATTTCCATTTCTACGCACCCTTTTCTTTTTTTTTTGTTGTTGTTGTTGTCGTCGTTAGGGAGCAGGTGAGACTTTCACAACAAATGACATGACATTTTACCATCCAAGAACATCTCTTCAATAATGTACATCTGCAGCAAATACACGGGGTGTGGGGGAGGGGGGTACGTTAAAGCAATGAGGGATGCCCCGTTTTAGCTGTTGCCCCCCTCCCCCACACCTCCATTTCTGATCAAGACGCTGACAGCCCCGTTCCAGACTCACCTTGACGCGCTGAATGGCCCCTTGTTCCCAGTTAACGACAGCGCGGCAGTTATGTTGTTGGTGTCTGCGGTGGAAAACATCACTTTGGTTTTTCGCTGCTCTTCCACCTTCTCGTGGCCATGCACGACGCGCCTGTAGATGTTTGTGCACCGCTTTTCGTAGCAGTGTGGACACCACCTGTTGGTGCCGGCGCAATATTTGCAGGGGTTGAGGCACACCACACACTTCCGTAGGTGCGGATATGCGCTGCAGGGGACGCGCTGATACACACATCCTGCGGCGTGCTCGATCGGCGCACTGCCCCTCTTTCCCTTCGGTGGCGGGCGGTAAGTGTCGACGCCACAGCCGCACAACTCCTTCGGCGGTGGCTTCTTTTTCTTCACCGGATTCTCCTCGTCCTTCTTCTTGGGCGGCATTGCAGCCCCACCCACCCACCACCACCACACCCCCCACGAGAAATTAAAAAAAAAAACTCCTCCTCCTCCTCATACATACAGACACACAACAAAAAAATATATATATATTTATGCAGAAAGAGAGATAAACAGATGCAGAGACGGCATTTACTGCAGCAGTCATGGCCAACGAGAGAAAAAAGTGGTAAAACAACAACAACAACAACAAAAGAAGCAACAGCAGAGACTTACTCTCGCGTCTCGCATTCATTTGTGCTTATCCCCCCACCTTCATCCATCACCACCAACATTCCGTGTTAACCAATGCGGCTCTACAAATGTGGATGAATAAAGTTTCACAAGTCACAAAGCGTGGAATTCATGCGCTCATGTCACTAAAAAAACCGTGCACACGCCGGCGCCGCTTCTCAAAGGTGAAGTTCACTTTTTTTCGCTTTTCCATCTTGAGCCACTTTGCTGCAGTAGCGCGTTCTCGTTTTTTCTGACGCTCCGTCTTGGGTTGCGCGCTCTCTTCTTTCTCCTCATCCTCCTCCTCGTCTTGTTTGTCATCATCGTCACTGTCCTCCACCACGCGTTGCCTCTTGACGTTCTTAACAATCTCTGCAGAACTGTTGCTATCCGAACCATCGTCGCTGTCGCTGTCGGACCCGCTTGTGTCAAGGTCCTCCTGCCGCTCCGCTTCCATTTCCCTCAACACCGCCATGTGACGCTGCTCCACCTGCGATCGTAGTTGATCTAATTGGCGCTCGTCGGAGAGGAAACGCACATCCACAAATTCGATGATATTGTCAGCGCCACACACCGCCAGTATTGCGGAGTCGTAGCTGAGTCTCATCCGGGTGATCCCCTCAGCACCACGCTCATGTTTTACCACCGTGTTGGCAGCGCTACCACTGTGATTTCCACCAATCGAATTGTGATGCGAGTACGTAAAGTCCCTGGCGCTCAACTGGCAGAGATTGCGCCGCACAGGGTACATTTGAATGACGCGAACAAGACCATCACATGCTCCTGTTAAGATGATGTTGTGATTAAACGTGCTGTCAGGGTTGTTGAAAGAGATGATGCTCTCACACTCCGCCGGGTGACGCTCAAGTAAGTCGTACGGACGACGCCATGAACCGAATTTCCACACTGGAAGGCCTCCTTTCGGAGTTCCACAGACAATGCTGGGAATGAAGTCCCTCGTGTTGCTTCCCGTGTTGTTTACAAAAGCAAAGCAATTCAACTCGTCCTTGCGCTTCTCGCTGTAATCCCGAATCCTACCAGCACGAAGATCGAACACACCCAGACACGTGTCACCACTGCTAGAGACAAGCTCCTGAATGTCGGAGAAGTATACCATTTGCGAGACATAGTCTCCGTGCTCGTGGTAGCGGTGAGCTGGTCTCCGTTGACGCATGTCCCAAAGTACAATCATGCCGTCGTCATCACCAGTGGCTATCACATTCGCATCGCACACATTGAGGGAAGAAAGACCGAACTTGTGAGGGTTCCTGGACTTTTTACTCACCCTTTTTTTTGAACCTGGAGTGTCCCCATCCGCCTCGTCCTTGGAACCACACATCCCTTCAACCATCTTTCCATTTTTCTTATTGCTTGTTGTGGACCCAACACCAATGTGCAGAGCAATCTTCTCTGCCACACAGTCCAGAACGCTGATGGTGCGATCACTACTGGCCGTCACAAGATAGTTTCCGTCCTCTGTAAACTCCATCGCAGCAATACTGCCCCTTGGGTGCATGCGGAGATTATATGGACTCGCATTCAGCGAGACATCCGTGACCTTGAAGTACTGTTGCGTAATAGGACGGCGCCTCGTTTCATTTGTACGGTACTCATGCACCTCCAGCTCCCCTGACACGAGGCCGATTGCAAAGAGTGGCATGTGTGGATGCATCGCAAGGTCCATCACCGGAGCCGAGGTCAGCAAAGGTGGAGGCACAACCGCCGCGGACCCGTCACCAAACAGGATGTGATCATCCATATTGACACTGTCAAGATCCATCAGTTATCCGTTGTTCGTGACGTATTAGTATTCTTATTATTATTATTTTCTCTTTTAACAAGAATTAACAACAAGCAAAAAAGAAAAAGAAAAGTTATCTTTGAGGTTTCGTTTATTTATTGACTAGTGTGTCCACGCTTCTTGTGCGGATGAAGCGGTTGGTATTGCCACGACGACGGTACCACCTACGGTGAAAGCCAAAGAAAGTAATAGGAGACATGAAGAAGCAGAAGCGATACAGCAAAGAAACACCGAGTGTCGTGCATGCACAGAGAGAGAGAGAGAACGAAAGGAGTGTGGGGGTGAAGCTGCACCGGCGGGTGCCATTGGCCCGCCATCATCATCTACGATGCCTCGCCTACATCTGTTCGCTTTTTTCTTTTTTTTTTTTATTTTACGACATCCATCACTGTGAGAGCGTGCCCCACAGAAAATAAATGCGTTTTACCGCTTTACGTTCGTACAAACCCGCATATACATACATTAACACGAATGCGCACGTGCAAATGCGTGTGTACAGAAGGGGGGGGGGGGGGAAGAAGTGATGTGAGCATTTCTATACAGGGCGTTGTGTGTCGTTTGATAAAATGAGAAGATGCGGAGAGTTACGTACAACTTCATATCAAAGCATGAGCAAGAAAGAGAGAAACAACAACAACAACAACAACAAAAAGAGAGCCCAAATTCAAGAAGGAGGAAAACAAGAACAACAAAAAAATCCCGCCATCCATTCATCTGGAAAATACAAAAAAAAAAAGCAAGAAAAAAAAAAGCAAAAAACAAAAGAAAAAGAAAACCAAAAGGCGGTAAGAGAAAAAAACAGAAGTAAACGGAATGCAGAAGAGATTAGAAAGAGAACGGCGTAGCGGCCAAGTCAAACCACGTGAGTAAAAAGAGACACCTGTTGGCATCTACATCACCCGTCTGTCTGCTGTTGTTGGATGCGTCATGCGCATGTGGCGTGTGTGTCCCTCCACCGCAGGGACCAAATGGTTGACGGCATCATCTACAACGCAAGTTGTGCTCCTCAGCGTTTAGAAACTTTGCGATCTGCTCCGACACGCGCTTCTTGTTTCTTCGTTCGGCAAAGAACCAATGCCCCCCTGGAAAAGGAATGACATCAGAGCCGTCACACTGCGCCTTGACCTCGAGGCGGTCAATCCACTCTTGGGTGTGCAGCATCACCGCCTTGTCCTTGCCGTAGAGGTACAATAGAGGGATGCTAATGGGGATAAAAAACCGTTGGGATGCGGGTAGAAGCCGGGAGGCCCACAGGAGCCAAAAACGAACGTAGATCCAACCCCACGCAGTGTCCACCTCAACCGTGCTTGATGTCCGCCAGCCGTCTCCGTGTGACAGGGTGGTGGGATGTTGCGGTGCTTTGCAGGTGGCGGATGATGATGATGATGATGACGACGACGATGTCTTCCCCGCGCCTCCCGTGCTGCAGTGGCCATTTGCACAGCAGATTCGAGGGCTGCCAGTGTAACACGTGTACTGTATACCAATGGCACTGGGATGTGGTGGGAGGATATGCACACCGATGCCCTTTGCGTAGTAGAACTGGCTGGGGTAAAAAGCAACTGAGAGATCATCCGAGCCTCCTCTGCCTTCCGTTTTATTGCCGCTGAAGGGGTTCAAAAAGGAGGCGAGGTTCAACAACATGGAATGGGGATGTTCTTCTGGACGATTTTGGAGAGTCCCCTGATTGTTTGGCTGCACTTGAGATGGGAGCATGAACAACTCCGGATCCTCCACGATGCCATCTTCTTTCTTGTGTGGAATGGCACATGCATGGTTATAGCGCGGTCGACCCGCCGCGTTGAGAAGCCAACACAGCATCGCCTTCCCGATAAACTCAGGAAGGACAAGAAAGGTCGCAATAATAAGTGCCTGATAAGTGAGAATGCAGGCAAATTGCCACAAGCGGTTCCACCACTTGTTGCTGTTGCTCACACCATTTCTCCTTCTGGCTTTTCCTCGTTTATTATTCCCACCTTCTTCCTTTTCACCCTTCCCCCGCGTTGCACCAAGGACGGGGCCACCGACGTCCAGCATCACTACACGAGCGAAGAAGTATGGAGAGGAGAGCATGAATTCATGCGCGATAAAGCAACCCCAGTCATGTGCGATGAGCATCGGTCTCTCGAAGGGGCGGTGCTCCATGACGGCGAGAATGGCGATCTCAAACAGATCCACAAGCCCCTCGAACGAGTACCCCATGCGAGGAACGGGAAATGCAGCTGGCGATGGGGGCGGTGTTGCGCCTCCCCAAGACTTCTGTGCGGTGCTGAAGGACTGAAGCACAGGCGAGTGTTCATTGAATCCGGGCAATGTAAGGCCAACAAGGCGATACTGGGGCGCCAGCGCGGCCATAATATTGTCACGGAACACCTCCGAGGTATCAGGCCAGCCAGCAAGAAAAACAACCGTGCGCCCATTGAGATTCCCAGAGACGTGAATGTCCATTCAGCTGCTTTAAACGGCGGTAGAGGCAAACTCACAGAGCAACCCTACCTCCACCCCTCTTTGCTTTTCTCGCGTGCCAATGTGTTCAGAATGAGGTGAGATGGTCTTCAAAAGTGCAAATATATATTTCCGATCGTATCAACCGCGGATAGATGACGAGAAACCGTTGCACCCTCCTGTTCTTTTGTTTGTTTGCCTTTAACTCCTCCGCCTCCCCCCTCCCTCCCCCGCCTATCCGTCGGCTACAACGCCAAAAATATGTGATCAGATAATAATATTGTTGTACAGCAATGCAGCGGTACTGGTGGTAACGAGTGCGCTTTCCCCCCTCGCCCTCTCTTCCCCTCTGCGTTTACCCAGAGTCTACAACAATGAAATCTAACTGACACTATTGAGTTGCCGTAAACATAAAGACAACAGACGTAGTAGTAGAAGGAGGAGATGAGACGAAAGGGATCACGCAGAAGATGTGAGGCGAAGGAGATTACGCAGAAAACACACACACACACACACTCACTCACGTATGAAAAGGAAAAAAAAAAAAAAAGGGGGGGGGGGGGGGGGGAGGGGCTTAAAAAAGGGGGGGGGGGGGGGGGGGGTGGTGAAGACCGGGGGTGGGAAGAAAAACTGCAATTGACAGGATGAGCCTAGAGAAGCCAACAGCAGCGGCAAACCGAAATCATGTCAAGAGAGTGAAGGAAACCCCCAAAAAAAGTAAATGAAAAAAAAAGAAGTGACAGTCACTGAAGGAAAACACACACACAAAAAAAAAACAAAAAAAAAAAACAAAACATTCGCACACACACGCAACACGCGCGCGCGAGAAGAGAATATATAAAACAATACAATTAATAAACCCAAAAGACGAGGGGCTGTGCAAACAGATGGAAAAATATCGCTGCCATCGTTATCGCCATCGCCACAAAAGATGGACCACGTAACTGTTCGCCTCATTTCATGCAGTCACACACGGACAGACAGAGAGAAAGAGTGCGTGTGTGCGCGCGTGGCCAGACGCACAGGCGAGGGATACGCATGCAACACACCCCGGGGAAGATAGAAAGACAAGGAACGAATTGCACACACGCAGCAATGTAAGCACTTCTTCCTCCCACACTTGTCACCATCCGCCCCTTCATCGGATCCCGCACGATTCTCATTCTCTGCATTGCCGTCGCTCATAAAACCATGCATACAGACAGGCACAGAAACAAAAACAACCACCACCCCGAAACATGACACCAACGTGGCCAACACAACAAAAGTAATGGACGTGAGCCCGCACATACACCTCGAGGAAAAAGTGGCAAGTGGCCTGCAAAAGAATCAAAGCCCGGAGAGGCAGAAAACCGCAGCAAGAACAACAACAACAACATTCGTTTATATTTCTCACGAAACTCGTTTTTCGTTTTCTTCTTTTATTTTTTGTCCTTTCGGTGTGTGTGTGTGTGTGTGTGTGTGCGATGCATTTCCAAAACATCTTCTCTCCCTCAACAGACCATTTCACCCCTTGACCCCTCTTTTTTTTTTTTTTTTTTAAACCTCGTCAAATCTTTTATGCTTTTTTTTTTTTCTTTTCACCAGTCCTCATTCTTCTGTGGGTGTGGGTGCATATAAGTGGGCAAGGCATTTGCGTCGTTTTACGTCACCCTTCGCTTTGCGTCCCTTTTTCTTTTAGGCCCAAAGATTCGTCGTCTCTTCTGTTGTCTTCAGTGATTTCCCATTGGATTCAGCGTGGCGCTCTGCGGCATCCATCACTTCCAGGTGAAGACGAGGACGGGAAACAGAGAAGGTACGACGTGAGAAGACATATTTACTCCCATTCATTTCGCCTCCTCCCGTCCCTTCTTTGCGTACCGTAGACCACCACCTGTCGCCCAATTCGTTTCACTGTCCTCCGTGAATCACTTCGGCAACCAGCAAGAAAACATCGATGAAGCAAAAAAAAAAAAAAACGCAAGATGGGAAGAAAAAAAAAAAAGGAACAAACACCAGAAAAAAAAAGGTTTTTATTTTCCGTTTCCTTTTTTGTCGGCTCTTTTTTTTTTTTGTTGTTGTTGTTGTTGAAAAAAAAAAAAAAAAACAGGAAACATCAGTAATTGAATGATGAACAAATGATTTTCAAGACAGGAGGTATTTATACGTGTGTGCGTTTTTTTTTTTTTTTTTTTTTTGGTGGGGGGGGGGGGGGGGGGGGGGGGGGGGTTTTTT
>JASANX010000996.1:0-41869 GCA_030849745.1 Trypanosoma scelopori | reverse complement strand
GGGGGGGTGGGTGAAGGTTTCTTTTTATTTGTTGCCGCATTCCACATTCCGCGCAATGTGTGTACACATGATGATGACAACGACACAAGAGTCACTCCGCTACTTTGGGGTAGAACTGTGCAGACCCACGTGTGACCAAGCTGGTGCATACATTTGTTGGGTAGGAAAGGCCATGTGGGAATACATCATGGGCTGCTGCTGCGGAACCGAAACAGTCTTCACATGCGGCGCGGACATAACAACGGGTGATACAGTGGAATATCCCGAGTGAAAAACCGGGCAGAGAGCCACACGTCCGTCACTCATCTGCACCATTACCATTGGAACTTGCGGATGCGCTTGGGGCTGTGTTAATTGTGGCAACTGAGAGTCGATTTGCGTCGGTGCCGCGACATGATGCTGCAGACTAGGCGAGACAACAAGATACGAGTTCTGGTTGACTCGCTCGTTCTCACCACCCTTCAGAGGAGGTGATGGGGATGGTGAGCTCGATCTCAGTGCGGTGCTTGAGGAATCCACAAAAGGAGGCACACACGAGCCTGCAGACTTTGATGAAGTTACCTGATATGTGGCTGGTTGGCCCATGACAGTCTGCTGTCGCTGCACCAGATTGGCACTAGCCTGCCCATCTTTTATCGCAATTGTCTTTACACAATGCTCTTCGTCATCATCGTCCAAAATATCAACGTGCGGCATCCATGCTTTTGCAAAATTCTCCAGTGCGTGGCGGGCAGATGGCGGCATACCACGTGAGGCCTCAAAGCTTAGAGCAGAGGCCGATTGCCGTGGCGATGTGGGTTCAGCTTCAGTCGGTGATCCCAGATGCAGCTCTGAAAAGTCTAGAGGAACATCATCATCCCCGTGCGACGACATCTCCTCGGAGGTGTTATTTTTTGTCTTTGCAAAGACTTCAGAAGTGAGGCTGCCACTCGACGTACTTGGCTGCCACAGAGTTGTGGTATTCCCTTCCGTCCCCACAGCTGAGGTAGCAGGCGGGGGTGCTGGTGCTGGTGGTGGCGGTGGCGCCGCCGCCACTGTCGGCATTGTAGAACGTGGCTGTGGGATGTTGAAGATGATACTTCCAGATGTACTGGTGCCCCCCTGTTGATTTTTGTTGCCACGATGAGCAGAGTCCAACGGCGCTTCTGAGATGCCGTTTGTCTTTGTCTCCCTCGTTCTTCTCGTTGCTGTTTTGCCTGCTGTTGGCACCGGTGCTGCCATTGTTGCCGTTGTGTCTGGCGTCACTCGTTTTTTCTCCGACGCTTTCGCTTGTGAGACAGCTACAGGTGGCTTTACAGTGGAGGTAGAATTCACACGTAGTGTCGTCTTTTCTAGATCCTGCCGCTTTGGCTTCACTGCCTCTGTGCCTGTCTTTTTTTGCAGAGACGGCGCGGCTACTTGTTGCTGCACGGTTGCAACAGTAGCCTCCCTGCGAGGAGTCGGCTTGGTGTCAGGCTCCCTGTCATTATTATTTGTCGTTGTGCCGCGCGTTCGAGAAGCCGTGGCTTGGGAGTCCTCACCAACGACAGTTAATGACTTGGCTTTTGTCACTGTTGTTGCTGATGCCGCCTCTCCCTTGAGTGGCAGTGATGATGCGTTTGTCGTTAGGCCTCTCGGGAGCGGGATGGGCACATCTTTCTTCACTGCGTTCTCCGGGGATGCAGTTGTGGGGAGTCGCGTCTTTGCAACTGAAGTCTGGCGATCGCCCTTTCCACCCTTTTCAGGCGTCTCCTCGTCGGTTCCGGATGCAGGCTTTGGCGTTTTCCTCTTGGATACACCAGATTTCTTCTCAACAGTGCTGGTAGTACTACTGTTTGTTTGAATTGACGACGATGACAGTAATACGGATTGCAAACATGGCTCCGTCTTGGTTGAAGAATCAGATGTAACGAACGGAGGCAACTTAACCTCCTCCCTTTTCTCCCGCCTTGAAACGGATAGCGATGGCGAAAAGGATGATAATACCATCATAACTTCTTCTTGTTTTCTAGGCGACATGGTTAGCTTCTCCTGTGATGCAGCGGAGCGTGAGAGCGGCTCACCTTTACCATCGGCTGGATTAGGCTTCTCCTCCTCCCCGTCCTCCTCCTCCTCGACCCCCACCACCACCACCAACTCCCTCTTTTTCTCCTTCGCCGCCATCGCCTTTCTGTTCTTTAACCCCTTGCTACCACCCCCTGCCTCATCCGATTCAACAACGGAGGAGGTGGTGTTGATAGCGGCGTTATCAGATGCGGTAGGAGGAGCTGTATGATCAGACGCAGGTTTGACCTCGCAGCTCCCTTCATCCTCGCCAATGTCCGCATCCAACTGGGAATTTGAGTGTCTTTCGACTGGACTTACTGGTGACTTGCACACAGACTCGCCAAGTGTTTCATCACTTTCATGGACCTGTCCCGTGTTGTTTTTCGCCGCCGTTTTTCTCAGTAGCTTCACCCCGTCTAAGAGCATAGACGTCAGCATTGACGACGATGAGGACGGAGACGGGGAAAGAGGAGGCACACTCTCCTCCCCACCGGTAGACATAATCTGTCCAGTGGGAGACGTCACGGCGAATGCTGTCGTCGCAGTCATTGTCGTTGTTGCCGCCATCAATCCCACCACAGATGCCTTTTCTACAGTGGGTTGTACCGATGTCTGAGAGGACTTCTCCCTTGGTTTATGTTCAGTCTTTGCAGTAACTGTCGACCGTGGTGAAGCATTCGACGTGACAGTCGTTGTCGCCGGAGCTGATTCTGTGGGCCACTCCCAACGGTATACATGTGCAGCTGTTGAGAGCATGAAGAGCCCACCGAATGTGATGGTGTTGATGCACAAAATCTGGTTGTACCACATTGTGTGCGATATACCCATTTCAGCTCGGTGTGATTGCCAGTATGCATCCACACTAATCATCGCAAGCCAAACCAACGCCAGTGGCAACGATGAGCGAACACGCCGTGGCGAGTGCGCAGCCATATAGAAAACAAAAAACGCCGACGACACACTGTTCGCCATGAAGGATAAGGAGTGCGTCGGCACGCATAGAAACACAGATACACCAACGATTAGATAAGACAAAAGGCACAGAATACCCTCACAGAGCGCCCTGTGAGGATTATCCATCCATCCTTCTCCCAATATGACGGGAATGGCAAATATAGTACAAATGATCCCCGTACACGACACCTCAAGCGCCCATTCAAACATCATGACGGAAAACCATATACAGAGAGCCATACAGAAGTTGAAACCCAGAAAGAAAAAGTAATCGGGCAGCCGACGAGCCAAGGAACACACCTTGTTTAACGATGTGTTGGCTAAGCTATTCTCAAGTGCAGAGGGTGCTACAAGAACCTTCCAAATTACCATGTGGCGCGCACGTTGAAGAAACTGAGTGTCCGTCACAAGTAAAGTAATTGAAAATGCCAGGCTGTAACTTGAATACATATTGTACACCCACGAGCGCTGACCAGACAGCACGAGGAATGTATCACGCAGCGAGTACGCGGGGTACCAAAAGTAGGTTACCAGCACATAAAGACCCACCAAATAGGATGTGAACTTCGGTCCGAGGCGGATCCAATGAAGGGTATTCGCCAGGAAAAGTGCCACTGAAAGCCGATGAATATTTGTCAAATCCAACACAGCAAAGATTATAGCAAACCACGCAAACTGCTCCACAGCAAATGCCGTTTGAACCCCTATACGTTCCTTTTTTCGTTGCTGCAGCGCGATGTTTCGTACGATTGCGCCAGAAGTGGTATATGATCGATGGGTATTGTTGTTTCCAACGGAAGAAACAGGAGGCTCCTCCTTTTTTAGCATGGTTTCATGCTCCACAAGAGCCACACGCAGCAGCGGGATGAGGGTTTCGAGTGCAATTGGAGAGCAGCCACGCAGAATGATATCATATCGACGCATATAAATGCAAAATGCCCACAGAAGAACGGTCACAACGCGCCAGAAAATGTCCACCTCCTCAGATGGTGTTGAAAGAAGAACGGTATCCTTCCGAATTGTAAAGCGGTCTCCCAACACACACATAGCCCTTCCGAACCACTGGAGAGCACCCCGCTTCGGGCAGGCTTGACAGCTCATACCACCACCAACCCCCCTCAACAAGAGTAACGACACCCAACACAAAGAAAAAACAAAAACAACAGCAACGCAAGAACTAAATGAAGCGTCGCTATGTAAGAGAAAATAGCACCTTTTGAGTCCCTCTGTTTATTTATTTTCTCTCTCACGTACAAAATGTGATCCAAGTATTTGGGCTGCAACGTCACGTGCAAGGTGAGAATTCGGCAACGGGCTCTCCTATGGCGCACACACCTCCTCTCTTCCCTTCAGAGTCCCTTTCCACAGTCCGTTGACGTGGAGGAAACCGCAGTAATCGCAGAGAAAAAAAAAGTGTCTGCGTGTGTCTTTATATATATATATATATATATATATATATATATACAAAGACACGGGGGTGAAATGTGTACAAGACACGTCTTATTTTATGTGAGCGGGAGTGAGGGATGGTGACACGAAGAGGTCTGGCAATGGTGGCTATGACTCCTCCACTCCCGTGAGGCGCTGTCCACCACGAGAGAAGATGGATTGCGCGGAGAACTGCCACCACACACCTTCTGCCCTTCGTTGATTCCGCCTTATTTCCCCCCCCCTTTTTTTTTGTTTGTTTGTTTGTCCGGTTGTTGTTGTTGTTCTTCTTCTTCTTGGGAAGAGAACAAAAGTGCCCTTTGGACTTCGCTGCAAAATATCCCCACCCCACCCTCCTTTGCTTCTGGCCCCTGCCTCCTCGGGTATGTTTCTGCCTTTCCTTTTATACAGATGTATCTTGTGGGTGAATCGGTGGTCGTCTTCCTTCTGGACTCTCTTTTGCTGAAGCTCGACCGACCTCTTCTCCCCCCTCCTCCCCCACTCCGCACAGACACACACACACACACACACTCTCTCTCTCCTCCTTCCGTGTACTTGAGCTGTTTCTTCTCGGTATGCACGGCGCTCTAAACCCCACCCAAATACGATCCACACACCCCCTTTCTCTCTCTGTTTCTTTCTTTTTGCTTTTTTTTTTTTCTTTTTGGTTCCCTTCCCGCGTTCGTTTCCTTCTGTGTATCGTTCTTTCTCTTTCGCTCTGAAACGCCTATAAATAAAGCGCACACAACACGCAAGCTGAAGCAGAAAGGACCAAAAACAAACAAACAAACAAAAAAAGGTCTCACGACGACGACGACGACGACGATGACAATGAGGAAATCACCAACAAAGGCGCACACGGAAGTTGGAAGGTCAAGACGGGAACAAACCTCCCCTCCCCCAACAAAAAAAAAAAAAAGAGAAACTTGCAAGGACCAAGAGACAATTCGAAAGAAAAAAAAAAAAAGAGTGCGAGAGGAAATTTCAAAGGACGAAAAACGAAAAGGAATTTTAAAAAAAGTGGGAAGAGCACACAACCGCCACAGTTGCTGCCCTTCCTTTTTTTTTTTTTAAATAATTTCCTTTTCTTTTGCTATACGTCCTTTGGAAATACGTCTTCCTCTTTGGTGTTCACGCACCAATCTCCACCACTCTTTTTTTTTCTTTCTTTCTCTCGCCGCGTCGCTTGCCGCTTTCCCCCCACCAACACCCCCCGACCGACCTGTTACCACCTCCTTTCCCTTTCAGTGTTCCCTCTACAATGTCGTATGCGTCTCCTCTCCCTTTTCTCTTGTTTCTTCACGCGAGCCTCACTCGCCCCTGCTTCCCTTTCCTTCTGGATTGGGTTCCTCTGTTTCACCCAGTTGAACCTCTAGCTTCCTATTGGATCTTGCCCTTGCAAGATACGTTCTGACCCTTTACCTCCCTCCTTTTTCCTTGTACGGTGTCTTCCTTCCTACTAGAGTCGAGAAAAAGGAAAAGAAGGCAGAAACACGAGAATGATGAACTCTGTTTCATGCGCAATGCAAGACTGTTTGAGTAGAATGTGCATTGCAGCTGCAGGCCATGTATACAACAACAACAACAACCACAACACACACACACACACAAAGAGAGTGGAAGAAGTTCATGTGCAGTGTAAACCAAACACCGCAATGAAGAAAAAAGAGAGCGGTCGCTGGACCATTAGGGCTTCTGCACGAACAAACACACCTGAGGAAAAAAAAAATCCAAACAAGCACCCATTACTCCTCCACGTGCCACAACTACTAGAAATGTTCCTCTCACAACTACAGTTGCTGCTGTTTGGCTTCCATTTCATCAATATTTCGCAGGAGGTGTTTGATACGGTACTCGTGCTTTGCCACCTGAGCCCGTAGCCGTTCGTTTTCGTCCTTCATTTCAAAATACTGTGTGCGAATTTCCTCGCACTCCCGCCGATCCTCCTGCAACAAGCCAAGAAGACCGCGCAATCTCTGCTCCAGCGCGGCGTCATCACCACCATCCCCACGGCCGCCAGCACCGGTTGTGGCGGTAGCCGCTGCTCCTGCCTGCATCTGCTGCAAGCTCTTTTTCATTTCTGCTATGGCGTCCTCGCAGGTGGCAGCGCGCCTTTCCAACTCCTCGACTTGATCAGACACCATCCTTCGTGTGTTGTCGAGAACCTGCGGGAAAAAGTATCGAGCACACCGTAGCGTCTTGTCACCTTGAATGCTGCTGCTGCTGCAGAGAGCAATGGGGAAAGAACCAAACAAATTTAAAAAAATAACAGCACCGCCTGCACTGAAAATGAAAGGCATGCCAAATGAAACCCAACCACAAAAACAACAACAGCAAAAAAAGAAAAACGAAAGGATGAAAAGCAACGGAAGCAACAAGAGCGATGATATCCATAATAATGATAGACAGCCTTGACGCAGGCGCACACAATACATGGTGGATTCAGCAGTAAAATGTCTTCATCCTTCACCCTCTCATCATATATATATATATATATATATATATATATATCCAGATGAGTAGA
The DNA here is from genome assembly GCA_030849745.1 of Trypanosoma scelopori. Taxonomy (NCBI): domain Eukaryota; phylum Euglenozoa; class Kinetoplastea; order Trypanosomatida; family Trypanosomatidae; genus Trypanosoma; species Trypanosoma scelopori. The sequence continues at coordinate 34,938 of JASANX010000996.1, read as the reverse complement.
ATGCATGGGAGTAGATGTGTTGTGTGGAAGGAGGTGATTGAAGTGCAAAATCAAACCAAAAAGAAAAGAAAAAAAAAAAGCACCATGCGGGGGAAGCACACAACAGTAAAGCGAAGAGAAACAGGGCGACAACAGGACTTGAAAGAAGCGGGAGAGAAGTGGGAAACAGATAGGAGACACCGGGGTGCAGAATCATGGGGAAACATCCCTCGCAGCTGACGGTGACTCCCTCCTCAGCCTCATCAAACGACGCGCCTCACTCACAATGGCACGAAGTTCCGCAACGGTGAGGTTGTCAAACGGCGTCTCTTCGTCCAACAGCAGCCTCTCCACGTTTATCCCACTCTCTCCACTTTCTCCGACTGAATTGTTAGCGCTCCTCTCCAGCAACAAAACCGGATCGCATACAATAGAAGACTCTTCGGCCGCTGTTTTTCCCTCTGGCAGCGACGCCTCGTGCAGCCCATTTCTCTCCTCCCACACCATTGGCTCTGGTGTGGCTGCGGGCAGAACAGGATCTTCAATGGTCACAGATGAAGGGGTCGGGTGCTTGTCACACAGCACTGGCGATTCAACATACGCCAACCAGAAGGTTGCTGCAGATTCCAAGTTTGTGAGACAATAGCTCTCCTCGGATGTCATGAGATCGACACTTCTAAACCGCTTCACATATTGCACGTTCAGATAAAAATTCCATGGGTAGCTCCGGAGCACCAGCAGCATAAAACAAGGAAGCAACTCACATGCACCAAAGACAACAGGATTCTTCTCCCTGCTATGGTTGCCATCACCTGCCTTCTTATCTGGTGCGAGGAGCGTATCACTAATTGCTTGGGAAAGCTTCTGAGAAGCACGTACACCACATCGCAATTTATCGCGTGGAGACTTGAAGAAGTTCATGCCATTCAGGTCAGACATCGCCTCTTTCCACAGGGGGTGATCCTCAACAGATCCAATTGCATCGAGTTGCTCTGCCGTTATAACGACGGAGAGCCTTCGTAGTTTACCATTCAGAACCTTGTTGCAATTCTGCTCCTCCGGGTCAACACCAAAGGCGCACCAGTACAGTTTTGTCATTATGTATCTTTCAAATCCCTCAGCTGCAATATGCAGTTTAGTTGGATCGCGGGAAAAGAGCGACAATTTCCTGCATTTATCCATGAAGAAGATGCTCGCTCTCTTTACATCAGTGTCATCTAACATGGGTACCTCGCGCTGCTGCATTGTCCCCACAAAGTTTGAGAGTGCCATCGCAATGGGTGCACACACGGACAACTCCATGCACCGCTGAAACTCAGGGAAGCGCACATCGTTGTCATCCGCTACTGCCTGTCGGTAATTTGCGATAAACTCACGTGTGTAATGACTATCAGGCGCGCTCACATCAGCCAAGGAACCACTGTGGGGTGTGTTCATCTCGCACCGTATCTCCTTCGAGGGCCTCACCGCCGGCGAGGCAGCGCGTTTCAACGCAGAGAGTGTGTTATGAGCTTCCTCCTCATCCATGAGTGGAGCTGCAATGATGAAGACGTGTAGTTTGCACAGGTGATGATCGGGGACAGTAGCAGTGTCGTTTTTCATGACAAGACTCAAATCGCAGAGAACAGTTGCTGTTCCGATGCGACCGTAGCGTGCAACACTCTCCAGGTTCCCGGAAAATTCTCCTCGGTGTCCACGAGCAGTCATAAAAACAGGAGAGGCTACATCATCAAAGCGTAGAGTGTGAAAGTCAAGAAATTCCTTGCAGAGAATTTGCGCTACCTGCTGATGCTCCTCGGGAGTCAGGATGACCCTCCGTCCATCAAGTGTGAAAGTAACGGGACATGCCGTGGCAGAAGAAGAGAAGCACGAGGAAGACGCCTTCTGTAGTGGTGATGATGGCAATTGGGAAGCGGGAGGCAGCAGCAGGTACGGCATGAGACCACTCGCCTCCAGAAACGACTGTTGCGGGCAGCAAAGCACCTTCAGCGGGCCAGGCTCAATGTGCGCGTAGAGAATTCCGCCTGGCTGAATCGCTTTGAGAAGTACATTACTTTGCATCTCCACAGAAGCCCTTTCCGATTCCACCACCATCTCTCCTCTGCGCAATAACTATCGGTTTATTGTGAAGCTGGTTCCCCCCCCCTCCCCCCCCTCCCGCTCTTCCCAGCACGTCTCACCGCACAAAAGGACGAAGAGAGAGAGAGAGAAAGAGAGAAAAAAAAAAAGAAGCGCCTTGAAAAATCCTTTTAGACACCTTCCCCTGTCTTCTGTTAGTGCGGCGCACGCGTCCACACACGCCCTGTCCACCAAAGCAGAGATGCAAGCCCACAAACACACACACACACACACACACACACACACACGGGAAAAAACAGTAGTGAAGGGACTTGTCAGGGGAAGGAACTAAAAAAAAAAAAAATAAGGATGGGAGAGAGAACGAAATACAAAGTGCAAAGCGACGAGAGACATCAAATGAGGACACCGATAGAAGTGGAACGTCTCATTCCTCCCTCCTGCCACGCTTTTCTCCCGTGTTAATTCTCCGAGATTAGCAGTTAAAACGAGTACCCCATGAGTCGGGGAGGGCTCTTAAATTTACTTCATTTCCTTCTTGCCTCCAATCTTGCAGGCAACTCCAGAAGCCCAGTGTGCCGTCAACACAATCTTAAACTCGGCAGACTGTATGCCGAACAGCTTCAGCAATTGGGCAGCCTCCGCACTGAGGGTGTCACCGGGTTCACACACAGTTGTGTCCTGCAAAAGAACAATCACGCCCTTGTCAAGTTTGATGGGAAGCCCAAGCTTTGACAAATGATCAAACATGCTGTGTGGGAACTGCGGCAAAGGACCTGCGCGCAGCACTAGCGAGCTCGTCGCCGTCTGCCCCGTGCGGGCGAACACCTGGGCACCAACCGAGGCAAAATAACTCTTCACCTCTTTCTTGGAAAGATTTGTGAAGAGCAAACCACAAGACCCCGTGAGAAACTTGCTCAGCTTGTGTAAATTCGGCTTCTGTGATGTACTGTCGTCACGTCCAAGCGCAAGCATCATCAACTTGTTGTTACCAAGGAAGAGACGGCTGTCGGCCCTGCGCTCTTCGCGGATTTGCTGGAGGATGTTCGTTCGGATGTTGGAAAGTTCAAAGGTGTACACATCCGTGTACTCCTCAAGAGCTTCGCGAATCTTGACGATGAGCTCGTCCTTGTCTTCACGCGTTTTGGCGCGCGTCTTGGTGAGCGGAACAACGGTGGATCGTTTCGACTTTGGCATTGCACTGCTTCTGCTGCTGCCGACTTTGCTTCTGTGCACTTCGCTCAAAACAACAACGACAAAAGAACAAAAAAAAAGGAGGGGAGAGGGAAAACAAAACATGTAGTAGTAGTAGTAGTCCAGACAGCGCAAATAACAGCCTGCCAACCTCTACTCGAGCTGGTCTACATTTATTCCTCTCCTTTTCGTTTTTTTTTTTCCTTGTGTTTTTACGATTTGCATCGATAGGGCTCCTCTGCACACCACCGTAGGGCACACACACATGTATATTTCCGCCAGGTGATTCAGCGGAAGAGAGTCCCGTCCCCCGCTCGTGAGGGTTCCGCCGTGGAAATCAGCGAGGACGGAGGCGTTCCACCTTGAGAGGAGGTGCTGCGCCAACTTCTTTGTGAAGCATAGCTCCCTTCCGGCTCCTGGTTCGCCGCAGCCGTGCCGTTGGGGCGCTTGCATCCCATGTCTGGGGCCAGCCCCCCGGCACTGCCCATCGATCTGCTCGCCGCAAATGGGGCGGCGTGGCGTTGCTGCGGGTCGTGGTTGCGGCCCGCTCTCCACCGCGGCGTTGTTGCCGTAGTTCTTACGGCGGCGGGTGGGGGCAAACCTGTCTTTGTCAGGGCGCCGAATGTCACAGTAATCGCATCCAAATGGTGAGTTTTTGGCTCACGCTGTTCTTCCTTCCCTGTTCCCCTCCCCAAGACCTTTACTTTTCACACCATCATCGGGTTGTAGCCACTGTTTCCGCCAGTCTGTCGATGTGTGTGTGTGTGTGTGTTGAAAGCATAAAAAAAAAAACAGGGAAATAGATTGTGCGTCGTGTGATGCGGTCAGATCCCCAGCCTAAATTTCGTGAGGGCAAAAAGAACGCTCAGCGGCTCCGAGGTACAAAAGTTCACTGGTAAGTCTTGGACGCCTCACTTTGCTCGATCCAATGTGGATCTCGCTCATGGTCCAATACAGACGGGGAAAAAAAAAAAAAACAATGATGCCTACTCACGAAGTTGGCCTCTTTCTTTGGGACCTCAACCTCCTCCTCGCGGCAGGAGGGAGTTCAAATGGCGGGGCGGAAATTTTAAACAAACAAACAAACAAACAAAAAACAAAAAACAAAAACAAAAAACTCCCAACGGCTCCATTATAAATTGCGCTTCTTTTTTTTTTTTTCTCTTCGTTTCCCCACCACACCGTCCCTGTTTTGCATCACTGTTTGTTGGGCCGTCCCGTCTGCTCTCCCCCGAGGAGAGAAGTGAGCAGCCCCAAAATGAAGAAGAAGAACAAAAATCAAACCATTTTTCTCTCTCTTTTTTTTTTTTTTCCCTCCGGGAGAACACAAGCGATTCACTGAAGATGAGGGGAAAATCTGACAAGAAGAGAATAATATATTACAAACGCACACACAAAATATATGTATATACATACAAAAAATATAACTTCCTCACTGCCACGGTGAGAGAACTGGTTCGTCTCAGTACCCGCCAAACACGCGTTTTCCAAACGCGTTCACGTAGTTCGTCGTGGAGAACTCATGGTCCTCAAACCAATTATGACCCCCGCGAGACGCAAACACAGTCTCCAAAGTGGTTCGTCGACGGTCGACCTCCGAAACGTCTGCAGCACGTGGCACCGCAGCGTTCGTCGAATGATTTGTGTACGTTTGAATGCCCAACCGCAAACCATCATTCGCACTTTGGCAAGAAGTATAGACCCGATTGCGATATTTCGTCGTGTTAATCGTCACCTGTCCATCCCCAGTGCAACCGTTAAGGCTCTTCCATGTTTCGATGTTGTCAATCAGTTTCGGAAAGCCAAGAATCGGGTTACCAATCACCGGCACAAAAATGTCAAAGTCGCCGTGCACAATCAGCACGTTGGGACGGATGCCCTGGTTGTTGTTGGCACGGATGGCACGTCCACATTCCTGAAGTCCCTGCTTGTTGCCCGGGCGCATCTCCAAGATGCCACTGACGGACACAATGACGCGGAATATCTCTGGTTTCGTGCAACCGAGCACCTGCGACAGCATGGCGCCGTTGCTGAAACCACTGGCCATTACCTTCGTGAGGTCCACGCACGCACCGGCAGCAACGGTGCGGACAATTTTCTCTGCAAACTCAACGTCGTCCGGTCCACCTGTTTTCCCAAAACCACAACAGGTCCCAGCATTCCACCCAATGCCAAGTGTGCCAAGAGTGCCGCATGCACTCGCCAAGATGTAACCTTCCCGCTCCGCGTGTGGAATAAAGCCAGTAGAATTCATATACCCATTGCAGTTGTCTCCGAGCCCATGGAAGAGAATATGCACAGCAGCCTTTCTACTGTTGTTTTGGGCAAACGATGTGGGGACATACAACAGAAACTGACGCACCCCTTTGCGTGTGTGCACCTTCACCAGCGTCTTACTTCCAACTGGGAACAGTGGTGCCTGCCCACAGCGCGGTGACTTACTGTAATCAAACGATGAAGTGTCAAGAGACGGCATCAAAAGTAACTCACCCAGTGATATCAATGAAGCGCGGATATTCTCTTCAGCAGAGCCGAAGAGTGCTGATGTGGTGTTCGCTCCAGCAATGAGAACTGCCACGAGAAGGAAAAGCTGCATGAAGTTCATGATTCGTGACATGTGACGCCCAATCCGTGTAGAGAGAGTTGCTTCCTGCCTCCACCAAAAAAGTTTGCCTTTTGCTTTGTGTACGCTTGCCTTTGTAGATATTGATTCTTCAGGAGCGAGAATGAAGAACAAGGAGAGAGGGCGAGAGAGAAATACTGAAGCACAGGACACAAAAGGACTTCCCTTCCTTCACAAAATGGCGACGAGAAGAATGACAACAGTGGCTAATGCAGCCGCAGAAGTCCTCTTCTTCTGGATTCTCCCCACTGCGCAACACATGTGCCTTCAAACGATACACGCAGGCGACGAACCCCACTCAATAGCCGTTGAGAGTGTACAAGGGTGTGTATATATACATATATATATATATATACACACATGGTGCCTTTCTCTTTCTCGTGACTGACGATGATCGAAGAGAAAGGCATCATCATGAGAGAGAGGTGTGAGAGAGACGGAGAAACACAGCGACAATCCACGCCGAGAAAGAGCAGCAGTGGTAGCGGAAATATCAGCACGCGAAACATCTTTCGGTCACACCTAATCGAAGAAAAGAAAAATGTGTCTAGGGGAGAAACCAAGAAAATATCTCTCTCGCCCTCTGCGTGTGTGTGTGTGTGTGTGAACGGGCAAGAGGAGGAGATCACAAAGGGAGAGAAATGATACAGTGTGAAACGATTGGCAAAGGAAGTGGCCAACCCGCAGTGAGCGGCCAGAAGCGAAAGAAATGAGCGTCATTTAGCCAGCAATGACGTACGCCTCCAACAAACGCACAGCATCCTCCGCCTCTTCTTCTTCTTCCTCCATGAAGCCAAACAACACAGGGACATCAGTGTGGTCTACATCATCTTGTTCGAAGCTCTCTCGCTCCACAACGGTCTCCGTCAACAATTCCAGATGCATTGCTGCATCTCCCTGATTTTTTTGTCCACCACCGCTGCGAGTAGATGATTGCGGGGGGATAACTGGCGAAGCGAATGCCGCCCTGTACTCTGTTACAAAGTATACACCGCCACCCTGAAGGACACCGAACGTTTCCGGATAGAGCTGCAGAACTTCCTTCATGGTAAGGTTCATTACGTCTTCTGGACGGAGTATGGAGCACCTACCAAGGCCGTGCTTCTTCCTCACCCCACCCCACGCTTCTTCCTCTTCACGTACAGCCGCATCGCATTGGCTAGGAGCAACAATCCACCTGTCATCTTCATGTCTTTCATTTTTGCCTTTCTTGTTGTTTCGTTTCAGCAACTTTAGGAGGTTATACATGCGGGAAAGGGCCTCAGAGACAGTACCATGAATGTCGAATTTGCCCAGATGCAGTCGTATCCCTGTACCAGGTGGCTCTATGAAGACATTTACTTCACGTGGAAAAGGGAAAGCGTGGATCATCTACACACATCTAGCCCCTTGGAAAACGAGGATGTGCGCGAGAGTTCATTGCAAGAAACAGGAGAAGGAGAGACGATTTTCACATGGATGGAAATGCGGGGATTTCGGCAATCAATAGATGCAGGTGAAACAGTATTGAATGAACAGTTGCTTGGGATCATGAGGGGGAAGAAGACAGAAAGTATTCCCGAATCGATACAAGCGCCCTCGCGCGGTGAGATACCTCGTTCTTCTTCTCATCCGGCATCTCGGCATATGTCATACCGCAGCATTCGTCCGGCTCGAAAATGCAGTCCCAACCGAAGCCGCCGTCACCACGGGGCGCGTTCACTACTTGGCCGTCACAACGGCCTTGAAACTGCGTTACCGCGCCTGGCCCAGTGCAGTACGAGAAGACGCATATGGCGTACGCCCGCCGGCTGTTAAAGCCGTCTAAAAGTTTGATGAGTCCAAGAGGACCGATGCTGTCAAGAAACCACTTCACGTAAGGTCCAGGCATGCCACCAAGCGCTTCAAAACAGAGGGCGGTATCCTCCACAAGCACTGGGTGCTTGAGGAGGTCGTAAGCCACAAGAGCCTTGTGCCTGCTTACCTCAAACACCGAGTTGCACTGCAGCTCTGGAAGGTCTTTTTTGACACTCTCCACAGTGAAGTGCCCCGCAAGGCACGCCTGTACCTCGCGCAGTTTTCCAGCATTGCCAGTGACAAAAACTAGCTGACGCATCCCATTCTGCCCTTCTTCTGCGGTCATCGGCGAGGGCAGTTTGTATTTCTCTCGCCCCCCACACCAACCGCTCTTCTCGTCCCTTCGCTTTTTTTTTTCTTTCTTGTTACCTCTCGTTTTTGGAGGCAATCCCCTCTTTTTTTCTTTTCTTTTTTTTTTTTGGCGGTGAAGAAAAATGTAAACGAATAAAGTATAAACTTGTTTTGACCCAGGTTTATCACATCACATGGGGAATGGGAGCGAAACACCAAAGGGAAGAAATGAGGAGAATCCTTCTCGCTGCTGCTGAAGTTTGTTACGATGTTGGCTGCTCGCAAATGGGGTGTAAAGAGTCATGCGTCTTCCATTTCAGAGTCCATAGCTGGTGTCCAATACAAGTCCTCTGCACCCAAGCGGCAGGAGACTGTGGGAATAGACAAGACAGAACCAAACAGAAGTAATAGAACCTCAACATGTGAAACCTTTGAAAGCGCATTTGCTGATGCCGACAGAGAGATGATACGAGACAAGGAGGCTTCTATAAAGGTTGGAAAAGCTGCTGTGCAGCGTGTACATAGCAAAGTGCTGCGGGATCGATGCGGCGACAACGACAGGGTTATTTCGGGCTCCGCGAGTAGACTCAATGTGCTTCATTATACATTGCACAAACTCCAAGGGGTAGAAATGGTCATCGTTGTATAGGGAAGGTGTCGTGTTTTTGGTGGAAACCCCACCCATTGCGGTGTCAAACATCATCCCCCCGCGTACAATGCTTGTACCATCGCTGACATCGTAGTCGGACACCTCGTGGTTCATTGACCGATCATCGCCCAAGGGTGTAGTGGCGCCTCCAGATGAAAAGCTGCAGTTCATTCCCACGCGATGGGCAGGCATGCGGCGCCCCAGTGTGCCTTCCAGTACGCTGCCCAAAATAAACCTCAGAGCAGGTGTGTGGTGCCGCCTACTCCTGCCAACACCACTGATGCCTTTATTTTTGCTGCAAATAAGTGGGAGTAGGGGCCGCCCGCAGGCGCTAATGCCCCTCGTATCATTGTTTTCAGCCAGCCCCTTCAACAACGAAATCTCCGCCTGCTCAAGTGGCAACACGGCACTGCCACCGCCTCCATCGTCCCCCGAACCGGAGTGTACCACCTCATCCCTCCCCAATGATTGCTGCTCCAAATGATCTACTTCTTGTTGCTCACGGCGGGAGTCGTGTGTGTTGCAAAACTTCATGGATGTCATGGCGTGCTCAGACGCCACCTCCTTTCGATGCACCATGACACCGTCGTCTTCCTTGTCCGCCATCCCCAACGCCACAACGGCGCGCAGGGTGTCGACATCTGCTGGTGCGGCTGGGATCGCCCGCTCGTACGCTCGCAGCCCCAGGCACAGGAGTGCGTTCACGGCAACGTGGCGATCGTCCAGCGGAATCTTGTTAAGGAACTGTGCCACCATTGCAGGACGTTTCTGTTTGAACAACAACTGCCCGTTGGTGCTACACTGCCGAGCCATATGCATGCCTGACTGCTTGAGAAAACCTTCTTGTCGTTCCAAAGGCAGATGCGGAGCGGACGATACAACACGCCCTCCACCACCAAAAGCAATTTGCATATACATATGAGGGAAAGCAGCAGCAGCAGTAACATTGGTTGAGGAGTATGAGGGAAGGAAAGAAACTCCACTGCCCCACTTTTATTTTATTTTTTTTTACCCCCACCTACACCCATCGCGGTAGCCGGTGACAATAACAGCGGAGAGATATGAATCTGTGAGTGGACAGACATGTCCAACAGAGAGAGAGAGAGATGGAAGAGACGAACAAGCGGAAGGAGCAGATAACCAACCAACCAACCAAACAAACAAACAAACAAGCGAGGAAAGAGTCAGAAGGGCATTGCGCGTGCCCTTCTCATCTCCCTCCCTCCCTCCCTATCCTTCTCCATTCCATTCCATTCCGTTCACCTCACCTCTCCTCTTTTCGTTTTGCTTGTCATCGTTTCCCCTCGCGTCCCTTTTTTTTTTTTTCTTTTCTCCTTTCCTTCGATTCTTATCACCTAAATGCAATTGCACCGCGTGAGTGAGTCCACAAGTGCTTCGCAGAAAAGAAGAGGGAGACGTTCAAAAATGCGGCGAAAAGGTACCTCGCATGTGGAAGCGCGAGCTTCACGCCCACAAGTCACCCCTATCTTCTTCTTCTTCCTGTGCTTTCCTCTTGCTGCATCATGTGCCCATCACCTCCACACTAGCGCCTCTCATCGCCTCGCACCCAACCCCTTTGCTCTCCGTTCCCTCCAGCTCTGAAGCAGAAGCAGCAGCAGCAGCAGAATGGGAACCATCTTTCTCGTTCTCCTCGTTTTCCTCTTTCTCCTCCTCTCTGAGGTTCATCTGAGCCAACAAGGCCACAACCTGCGGAAACCTGCTCGCCAGTGCTACGGATACGCCATCGTGATCAATATTTGCCCGCTGGAAGGCGCCCAACACCTGCTGCGCCTCTTCGGCTTCGAAAGTGTCAGCCACCTCCACCGCACGGTCACCGCATGCCTTGAATACCGCAGCCTCTGGAATACGTACCTTTGCATAGGCGCTCACAATTTTTGCCACCTCCCCTGCCGTGAGAAGGTGTGAAATAGTCTGAATGCGTGGGGAAAACTCCACGAAAAGTTTCTCATAGCGCATGTCCACACATGCATACGCATCTAAAAGCCGCGCGAGGTGGTTGCATCGGAACTCCCCACGGAGCTGTATCGCGCGGTCCGCCAGTCGCACAAATAGCTTGTAATGCCACAAACCAACCTGTGCATAGGCGTACACCACGTTTGTGATGTCCTTTGGCGTGCCGTACTGACCAACGTGGCGCACACGCGGAATAGCCTCGATAAACAGCCGATCGTTGCGGATGCCAACAGAAGCAAAAGCACTTAAAACAGATGCTATCGTGACCGCCGGGACATCGGCCTTTTGGTTTACAAAACGATCAGCAACAATCGAAAAGAGTTCCTCATGCCGGCAGCCAACAATAGCGTACGCAACCGTCATGTTCGCTAGCGCCATAAGGGGACAGGTCGGGGCCACTGCGAGAGTGCGCAGCGTGAGATCCTCGAATATGTTGTACTGCGCCAAACCAACCCGTGCAAAGGCCATAAGCGTCTCTGCAAGCTCGTCTGGCGTCAGCTGCTGTTGCTCCCCCACCACACGCTTACCAAGGCTCTCAAAGAAGGAGACATCCCACACACCACTACGGGAGAACGCACTCAATACCATGACAGCGTCTGCGAGGGGAAGTTCGGCGTTATTACGGGCGTGACGCATAACTTTCTGCAGGAGCGCATTCACAAGTTTGGGGTGCTGCACGTCCATACGATTCAGAGATACCACAACAGCAAAGATCTGTGGCAGAGTAAGTTGCTCACAAATAACTGCTGCACGCTCCGCGAGGGACCAAACTACTTTAAAATTCCACACAAGCATCTTGGCGAAAGAGGCCAATGTACTCGCAGTTTGTGAGGCATCAGCGGCAGTTGCTTGTGTAACGATAAGCGGTGCCAAATCAACAAACAGCCTGGTGTCGCGGTATTCAACAGCTGCGAGACCACCGAGTATTGTGCTCGCTTGATGCATTGTAAGCTCAGATGCAAGTAACGCAGCACGGTTTGTGACGGCATCGCACAGGGCGTCGTTCCGCACACGCGCCCGTCCATACGACGACATAACTGCCGCCACTTGCGCCGCTGTCGCCTTTTCAATGTACGGTACAAGTTTCGACGCCATATCGCGCATGATTGCCCGCGTTGGCTTCCCATTCACTTCCGCGGCAGCGCGTAGGAAGGTCAAAACTTTCGACACGCTCCAGTGACCAATATTGCTTGCAACAGCGACGGCAAGCGCCTCCGCATGCGGGTCAACGATGCCTTCCACGAGGAGCGCCGCAATTTCAATTGCATCCACTGGGGCACCAGCGGCACACTTGGCCTGAATAAACTCCACTCGAAGTGCGGCGAGGGCCTCTGCGTCAGGGCGCAGTTTCTCCTTTTTACCAAACACCCGCAATACTGCATGTACCGACCCTGCATTCCACTTCTCTCGTCCCTCATTTATTACCCGAACCACGTAACGCACCAGAGATGGTGGCATCACAACATCCGACCCTTCCAGAGCCGCAAACTCAGTGAGCATTTTCGCAGCTGTATCAAGCGTCATAGCATCAGTGCCTATGTACGCTTCGAGTGCGGCAATCGCCTTTTCCATCGCTTCCTGCGCACTTGGCCGGTAGTTACTTTGGACATGATACCGCAACACGCGTGCCACATCCACAACGCTTCTCGCAGAAACCAGCGGTTGTGTCTCCACACGAGTCTTGAGCTCCGCAAAGAGCGCTGGAGCCACAGTGTCACGGATAGATGCCGGCGCTGTGCCCACTGAGGTGATGAGCCCAACAAGATTCGCCAACGAAACAACCGCCATCTCTGTAGTGGGGATGGACGACCACACTACAGAGGCGAGCTGAACCAGAATATGATCGGACAAGACCCCACCTGTTGACAACCCATCCGGTAACTGTACAAGAAGCCGGCCGAGCGCGACAGCAAGCATAACCTTTTCGGTTACTCCCAGCCCCTCGTTCAGAGCGCGCAACACACCCTCGGAGAGCTTCCGGGAGAGATCAATAGGCCCTCCACATGAATTGAGTTCCACCACCTCTCCTGTAGTGGCGCAAGATGTCAGCACTGCAGCGAGAAGCATGCAGAGACTACTGGGCGCCATCTCGCTCGCGATGGATAGCACGCGCTCCTGCAGAGCCCGCACAACATCAGCAATGTCGGGATACTCCATACAGACGAGTGAGTAGAGCGACTGTGCCAGTGAGTGCGGGGGGAATGCATCAGGGTGTACGGAGAGCCAAACTGCGCAGTCGTGCAGCAGTGGGAAGTCGCTCGGTGCATCCAAGAAAACAAGAGTGGAAAGGCAATGCGCCACTGTCTTACCATCAAGGCCATGAATGCAATGCAGCGGCGTCTCAGCGACCACACGAAGACATTCCTCCTGGTGCGCTTTAGTGGGCGTACGGCGATAGTCGCTACGCACCTTGTTCAGCTCCAAGGTATAGACGCGTGCCAGTTTCGTTGATGCAAATCGTACGGTCATCGCATGTGCACCAAAACCTGCAAAGGCCTTCCATGACGGCAACGATGACGCCGCTACTTTTGGCACTCCAAGTAAAAAGGGATGAGAAGCACCAAAAAGGCGGATCAAACCATTTAAGTGTGTTGGTCGCATCATCGCCTGTGCCTCCTTCCTCCACCAACACCACCTTTCCCTGCTCCTCCTTCCCTCGCGCTCGCTTCCCCAATCGGCGTACAGGCTGGTTGGCCCACGACGCAGAAGTGCAACAAAAAACAACAGAATGACAAAGAGTATACAAAAAAAGGAATAACAGCGATCATGACAGAATAAACATGGGTCCACACACATATATATGTATATATATGTACGTGTGTGTGTGTGTGTGTAGAGAGAGAGAGAGAAACAGAAACCGAGGAGGAGAAAGTGAAACAAACTCAGTGGCGGCAATAACGACTGGATAAAGGAAACAAAACAAACGATAAAAAATTTTGTAGTGAGACACTGTTCCCCCCCCCCCTCTCTCTCTCTCCTCCTTGCTACTTCCACCACTCATTGCGACCCTGCCTGCTTTTCTTGCCCCTTCCCCTTTTCTACATCGCCATCCCCACCCCATCAGCACTGTTTTCAAAGCATCTCTTCATTCGCTTTCGGTATTTTTTTTTTTTCATCAACAACATCATGATAGAATTTTCTCAGACTTTATTCCCCCGTTTTTTTTTTAATTATTATTATTATTATTATTATTACTTTTTTTTTTGGGAAGGTGTCCTCCTCCACCACACACCTTTCGGCTCACCTGCACTACTGCCATGAAAAAAAAAAGGATTCAAGCATCAAATGTGTTTGTGTTATCACATGTACGTAAGAGGCAAGTTACACACACAAGAGTGCCCCACCATCATCATCATCATCATCATCATCACCATCCTTCATGTGTGATGGTCAACGGAGTTCATCAACTCTCCTTTTTTGTGTTCCGTATTTTGCCACTGCTGCACAGTAACCCTCCTCCTCCTCCCTCTCCCCCCCACAAAAAAAAAAAAGAAGGACAGGGAACGGGCAAAGAGAGAGAGAGCGGAAGGGAAGGAGGGGTGGGGAGGGGGGCATGAGTAAGAAGAGAAGGGGAACATCAGGAAAACGGCAAACAGCTTCAGAATAAAGAAGAAATGCACAGAGAAGAAGAGAGGGAAAGGCAGGGAAACGCAAAAAAAAAAAAAAAAGAAACAAAGAGAAAGGCGAGGGGGGGGGGGGGGAGAACCAAAGATAAGTAAACCGATATCAAGTGCCGAAATTCGGCGTCATGTAGGACACTACATACGGCCTATTCTTCTTATTGCCATTCGCGGCTACGCCATTGTTAGACAACGGGCCAATTTCACCGGCTGCAGCATCCCTAAGGCTGTGGGTAGAACCGTCCGGGAACGTCACAACACCATCAGCCGGGCTCTCCCAGTTAGAACTGTACGGGCTCCGCGGATCCTCCAACTCCCTGGACCTCGACGTCCACACCAAGGCACTGTCGCGCAGCGTCTGCAGGGAACGAAGACGACGCACAATCTCAAGGGATCCATTTTTGTCAGGCTGAATTCGTTCCTTCTCGAGACGCTCCCGTTCTCGCATCGGGTCGGCATAGGTTGGAATGACGCTGCCGCTCTGCCACAATCTACGGCGGGCGCTGCAGCCACTGTCCTTGTCATTCTTAGCGTCCCTTGTGTAACCAAAGGGCACCGTCATATCATACACGGGGTGCGTAGGTGATGTGATGCTGCCACGCAGCCCACCTGGCCCAATGACGGGATCCTTCAATGAATCTACACCCCGGGGTCGAAACTTCGGCGTTGGGTATTGAGCCCGCTGCCTCGCCTGAAGCAGCGGTTCCTGCCTCTTAAGCGCAAGTGATGCGTTGAAGGAGGCCATCGCGTCATGCACACCCTCGCGTACACGGTGCAGCTCCGCCTCACGGAGCGCCACCTGCCGCTCCACCTCCTTCTTTCGCTCATCCCACAGCGCGATGGCGAGGAGCCGCTCCTCCTCCCTTCGGCGATCCTCTTTACGCTTCTCCTCCTCTTCAGCCAAGCGCAACTTCGCTTTCTCTGCCGCACGTAGGGCGGCCTTACGCTCATCCTCGCGCCTATAAGCCTCATCGTAATCCTCATCGAGGAGCACAAGTGTGCTTCGAAGATGCTCAGCTGCCTCCGCCATAAGTGTATCGCGGGCCCGGCGCTCAGCCAGAATAAACGCCTCAATAGCCGCAGCATCTCGCCGCGGCTTCTCTGCAAGCCACTGCTTGAAAAAATCCTCCGTCAGGCGATCACGCTTCGTCGTGGTGTTGGTGTAAAATTCATCCCGTTCCTTCAGAAGGGTGGCTCGCGCGGTCTCCTCCATCTTCTGCAGTTGAAGCATTCGAATAGAATTGGCAATAATTTTCTCCTTGTGAAAATTGTATTCCCTTTCCCGGTAATTGCGTTCACTGCATCTCGCTGCGAGGAAAGCCTGCACGACTTCCACAGAGCGACAGCGAAAAAATGCCGCCGTGCGCATCCGTGAGAGCGAGATCAACGCCCCGCACACCGCCACTCTGGCGAACTCCTGCAGCTTTTGCTTCTTCGCCACCTCGAGCTGTTGGTATGCTTCAGATTTAAGAAAAACACGCGTTCGCCCAATCTGCGCATTCCGGGTGTCAAATCCAGAGACCCTCAGCACAGCCTGCGCAACGCACATGAGATCACCAAAGTCTAACGCCTCAGTGCGCACCAAAATTTTATACTTGCGCACAAAATCGGCAATAACGATACGTATAGGATACCCCGCCTTTCGAATCTGCACAGTGCCAAGGACACCACTGCTGCGCAGTTGTGTAAGGGTCTGTACCCCGTCAAAATGCAGCGGCTTCTTTGCTGGATGTGGTTTAATGCACCGAATCCAGTGTGGGTTTGTGCTGTTGATCACCTCCATGAGATCCTTCAATTGATTCCGAAAAAAACCGCCCACTGTCCAGCGTGATTTGCTGTTTGAGTCTGGCATGGGGAGCAGTGTCTTGATGAGCTTATCCTGACTACTGTTCAGCAACACCTTAAATGCATCCTTGAGTGTGTCACGATTCTTTTCAATAAATCCATCAACTTCATATGTAACTATACCGGCGTAGTGTGTGACGCGGAAGGACGGTACCTTGGAGAGACGTGGTCTTTCAAAAAACGGTGACGTGCCGGCAAAAATTTTGGATATCTTGTCAAGAAAACTTATGTCTGTTGCCTTGGCGAGAAGGCAATCCTCGTCCAAGATGGAGAGAATGCCACCCTTGCCACTTATCATCTCCACACATCCACTGTTGTCGGGAAAGATGATTCCTGTAACATCAATGCCTTCCTCACGACACTGTTCCACGTCTCGTGTAAATATAAAGTAGTTGTAGTGCCGTTGCAGTGTTTCATTGGTAAGATTGATGCACAACTGCTCAAACGAGTTCACCTTGAAATCCTCAAACCCAAATATGTCCAGCAGTGCGATCCACGTGGCACAGCTTTCGGCATCCATCGTCTTGTTGATAGCTGTAACGAGATACGTAAAGATACTATCGTAGATGGCTTTGCAGAAGGAATCCCGCGCGTCAATAGCCTTGGATTTTGTTAGTGTGGTCACCACTACCTCTCCTTGCAGTCTCAGTGTTGTGGTTGTAAACTCCTTCTCGAGCTCCTCAGGCGAAATCGCAAGCATGCGTGAGGCCGCCGTGATGTAATGAGCTGTCTTTGGATCCACTGCAGATGTGTCAGCACTGCTTGCGACAAAGTCCACATTGAGAAGCGAGAGCACTGATGCGACACTGCGCCACACAGACCCCATGTCCTCATGACTGATGCCACACAGTTGCATCGCATTATTCACCTCATCGTACTCTGCTGCATCGTCAACGCCATTAACAATAGGTGCCTTGCCCGCCATCACGCTGCGGTAGTGCGAGAGTTCCTCTAGGCCGTAGTGCTCTCTCTCGCGACCTTGCAAGACAAGATAGAACGCATGGTACACACGCTCATCTAGCGCCGATGTGATGATGCGCGACTTCTCTAAGAGGTACTTGGTTATATCTGCACCAATTAGCATCCCCTTTTGGTTAAATTTAATGCGCATAAGTTTACCAAAACGAGAACTGTTGTCGTTACGCACGGTTTTAGCGTTACCAAAAGCCTCAAGAATGGGATTAGATTGCATCATGCGCTGGCCGACAAATGCACCAGCTTTCTTCTCCTCCTCTGTGCATCGCAGTGCACTGACGGCAGCGAGGTACTTCATGACAATCTTTGCTGCTTCCGTCTTACCAGCCCCTGATTCACCTGAAACAAGAATGCACTGATTGCCGCCATCCCGTCGCATTTCGTGGAATGTCGTGTGTGCAACAGCCCATGAATGGGGAAGGTTTTGCTCAATTGTCTCGCCCTCCACGAGGTACTTTGGCATCATGCTGTCCATATACCACGGGATCTTGAAGTTGAACGGATTGAGCGCCACCACAATGGCGCCAATGTTAGTGTACACCACGTCACGAAAATATCGCGTTCGGAGACAAGTGAGCAAAGTGCCATCGTGCAACACAGAGAGATTTAGCAGATCGTTGACATCCTCCTCCATGGCGTTCTCGTCACAGATAAATACGTCCTCTGGAACAAGTTTTGACAGTGTTTCTCGGGTGGGGGTGGTGATGTTGGCGGTCACATGTTTGCCGTCGAATCTCTCAATAATGCCAGGAACCCACGCATGCTGCGGATGATAGCACAGGCAGTGCATCCCCGGCACCAAGGTGTCATGAGCGACCATGTGGTGTCGCAGAGGAGAGCCCCACTCTTTCACCACCTCGGAGAAAAAAAAAAAAAAAAACACGTATATATAAGTGCGTGTGCGTGTGTGCGAACTTGGCGGATTTGATGTCTTCCTTCCTTCTCTTTTTCTTCTTCTTCGTGTTGCTTTAGTGGTCCCTGTTTCCCCACCAACAACAACAACACCTCCTCTTCCTCCGAGAAGAGAGAGAGAGAGAGCCCTCCCTGTTTTTGTTTTGGTTTACTTTTCTTGCCTTTGATCGCTTTTTTTTCTTTTTTTTTTTGGCTGGGGGGAGGGGAGGGGAGGGGGGATCTGTTGATGATCTTAATTCTTCCAAGACTCCTGTTCTGAAACACTATACGTATGTGTATGTATTCCCACCCACCCCTAAGCTTCACAGCCACACACTGGAGGAGAAGAAGGAGAAGAAGGAGGAGGAAGAAATGTGTGAAGGCGGTGAGGGTGAGTGGCTCCCAGCAGCCCACAAGAGAAGCAAAAAACAACAAATATAAATATATTTATATACAAACACATGTGAGTGTGTATTTCCTCAATAATCACGTGTCGGACACATCCCCCGTCTCCAACCTCTCCTCGTTGCGCTGCGTTGCAGAAGACAAACTTATCAATATCGCCCTGGCCACACCCGCCAAATCATCCTCCCCGTCACTACTCAGCTGTGACAAGACACATGTCAGCGCCTGCAGAGAGTCACCGCCGTTGTCGTTGTCGTCATTGTCGTCTCCTCCCAAGAAAGAAACCGATTCCCTCTTGTTGTGCTTCAGTTTCTGCTCCCGGAGATGATCGAGCAATGAGGTGGGAAACCTCCTGTAGCGCAATCTCGCGCTCCTGTTCGCCAATAATCCGCAAAAAACAAAAACCATGTCGGCAATAGAATGCACGCGAACGCGTTGGTCAAGGTGCCGCACCAATGGATCAAGCACCTGCCACTGCCGTTCTTCGTCCTTCTCCGTTGCAGCCGGGTATCGAATCGCCAGCGTCACACACAAGGCACAAAAGAGCTTTGCGCACTGCAGTACTGACAGAGCCTCCAGTGATCCTTGAGTCCCCTCGTGCAGTAGCGGCATCACCTTGTCTGACCACAACTTACTCGCAGGAGAGTCACTGCCAACGTTGCCAGTGCCACAGCACGTAGCATGGCGCCAGCACACGGTGTCCACCACAACAAGGTGTTCCTCCAGCGAGATGGATGCTCTGCGTGTAGCGCACAGCATCTCAAGCGCCCCAAGCTGCAGATTTACAAGATGCAGGTGGTCCTCCACATCCCAACTCGCCCAAGGAAGCAGAGCAAGGGCGCGTCCAGTAGCAAGCAACATCAGGAGCCCTCCATTGTGTGAGAGACTCTCAGTGAGGAAACCAGGTGGCGCCTCGCGCAGCACCTTGAAAAAGACTTCGGCACTCTTTGTGGCTACTGTTTCATCCGTAGATCGCATGTGTGCGAGAAGTGCGCAAAGAACACACTCCCAGTGGAGTGAACTATGGAGTATCGCTGCCAGGCGAGTGAGCAACTGCGACATCATCTCCAGCGGAGGGTAAACGCCAAAAAGCACCGTCGCGTTGAGGTACAGGCAAGCAAAGTCAATCGCCACCTCATGCCCCTCTTCATCATCAAACGTAAAATCGGCAAGTTCAATCGCTCGCATCACCTCCTGCCCTGCTCTTCGCGCTTCATCTGACTGATTGACGCTGCAGTACACACGGAAGGCCGTTACCAGCGACTCATGTTTCGTGTACCCACCATACCGACTTACAGACACCATCTCCATTGTTGGCTGGTCGATGCAGCTTCGACCAAGACGCGTCCGCTTGATCTGTGCTGAGGGATTGACACGAGTCCACTTTGAGGTGTGAAAGTTATGCAGCTCCCAGCGTCTAAAGAAATGAAACGGCAACGGCAGCCGAGTGCGCAGGACCATAGCTAATCCGTTTTCAACAGCATTCTTGCAACAAATGCCAGGTGGCACTGCCGCCTCCATTAGCACTTGCCTTTCAGAACACCAACACACCCTCCCTCTTCCTTCGTCCGTCCCTGCCGGCACCCCCACCCCTGCACGGCGGAGGTTCAAAGAAGAGAAGCAAACCGAATCAAAAACCGAATTCAAAAAAAAAAAAAAAAGAGGGAAAGTGAAAAAAGGTGCATTAATGGAGGTCTTTGCCCTCCCCCTCCACATGTTTGTGGGAGTTCCCACCCTTTGCTCTTCTTCCCTGTCGCTTCCTTCTTTTCATCCAAACCCCCACCCCTTGTTTTCTTTTCTTTTTTTTTTTTCTTCTTTTCGGAGGGGGAGGAGGAGAGGGGCTCTCCCTCTTCCGCTCTGGCTTGCCGCGTCATGCAGACTGACAACACGCACAGGTGCACAAGACCAACTGGTGGAGGTGCGCCAAGGACAGAGTAACACGCGAGCATGTGGCACCACAACCACATTGTCTATCGAATGACCGAATTGGAAATCAACAGGAGAAGCGTGCAGAACCAAAGACACGCAATCAGCTGACGTGTGGAATTCCAGAATCGTGTCAGTGTTTTGCCAACCTCATCAACACCCTTCTGCATATTGCTCTGCGCCATCTCTGTATTCTTGAGGAGAATGGAGAACTGCTCATTCTGCTGCATGACCTGCTCGCTCATGAGAGAGGTTAGCTGTGACAGCTCACGCACAGATGCCTCAACAATTCTTGCATCCTCCGCAGACGCATCCCTCTGCTGCTTTTGCAATACAATATTTGCCTCTTCCAGTCGTTTCTCCTCTTCCATGGTGTACGTGAAATGAGGAACCGCTTCTTCTCCAGGGATCCTTAAATCATCTTCAAATCCACCAGCGCCACAACCCCGCACTAGCGACCACATGTGCCCACGGCGGGAGAGCGATGCGCTCGTCACCGTCCTTGTTGCCTTCGTTATGACACGGTCAACCACCGACGCCACTGAAGCTGCAACGCGCGGCTGCTTCCCTCCTCTGCGTTTGGGGAGCGAAGCACTCCTCACAGTCCCACCACACACAGCGCCACGCTCTTCCGCACACTTCTCACTGTCATCTTCCGGTTGTCCACCGGGATCCGAGCAAGATAGAACACCCAGACGGGCAAATGCAAACATCTCCCGCTTGTAGAGCGCCAGCTCCTCCTTGCAGAGTGTCAGGAGCAGTCGCCAGCGACCCACAGTCCCCTCCAACGTTTCCAGTGCTGCTTCAAAGTGCTGCAGTAACTGAAGGGACGGCTTGACGCATGAGGAGACGCACCTTTGTTTCCTTGGCAGGAGGATCACTGCATCCCAATCACTTGTCGTTTTCTTCCCCAGTTGCGCCTGCGCCTCTATGAGTGAAGAATGAAGGTCCTTGATTGTGTTTGACACTGAAAGAAGCTCTGCCTCATGAAGAAGGAGGGCACTCTCCAATTCAGACACCGCAGGGTTGCACTCCTCCATGATCTGAAGTGCTGTCTTGATGCGTAAGCGTGTTGACCGCACAGTAGTCTCGGTCGTGGCGTTTACTATGACAAACGCCTTGTTAAAGGGGTGGGTACGTAGGTCATTCAGAGCCGAAAAACACTTGGAACCGCTCGTATATGGGCTGCTCTTCTCGAACAGCTCACACAGAGCCCCGGTGCGCTCCGTCATGGGCCCACACTACTGCGCACAACCATGTATAAAGAGGGGAGGAGGGAGGGGAATAGACTGCAAATCCGTTCCACCCCACATGGCGCGAAGGAGCGCATCATAAGCGACGCACTACCGCCAATATATATACACACACACACACACACACACAAATCCAGGCAAGTAGGGAACTCTCTAGTGTTGTTCAGCCAGGAGAAGTTTGGAGTCCACACTGACAGAAACCACATATTACAATATTGGCTTTAATGATAGAATGGGCCAAAGCAAAGAAACAAAAACAACCAACCAAAAAAAAAAAAAAGCAACAACGCAGCATGGCATCGGGGAAGTATCCAACTAGAATCGTTGATCGTATTTAATAAAATGCATACCATGAATAAAGTAATCTATTCGGTTGTTCTGCATAAGCGTTATGAGCAGCTTGATGGAGCACAAGAGCTGAGCCACAAGAATAATGATCATTGTGATGCTGAGCGCATAGTCAAGGGAGTCACGGAGCGGCCATGCGGTATTATAGAGAAATGCAAATGGCAGCTGCGGGAGGAAGGTCAGCCCTACAAAGCGAAGAAGCCCGGGCACGTTTTGTTGCTGGTTGCTTGTAGAACCCAAGAAAAGACGAGGAACCTCGATTGCGATCCACAGCGCAACCAGACACACGCACCATGCCTGCTCGGTGGCCGTGATCCCACTGTCCCACCGCACCCGGAGAGACGCCGCTACAACAGGAAATGCAAAGAAGAGCGTGTAGGCTAGATTGAGGATGAGAAGGGCCCCGAGAAGTGGGCTACTGCGTTGAATACGGTGCTGGTGGTACGTGTACACCCTCATTTGTATCCGTCACCACCTCCACCACACCCCTCCTTCCGCACACTACGCAGGAATATAATGGTGGAAAAGACTATGGAAAGAGCAAACAAAGCAATCGGCAACACCACCAGAGAACTAACGGACTAACTGACGGACACAACAACAACAACAACAGAGAAACTTTTCTCCTTTTGATAATTTTCCCCAGACCCTTTTTTTTTTTCTTTTTTTCTTTCACTCTCTGCCTCCCCTCTTCTTCTTCTTCATCATCATCACCATCAGTCGCCTCAGCAAAGATTAAAAAAAAAAAGCAATAAAGATAAGAATAGTAACAATTAGTCAGAAACTATAACCAAGCTACTTCTATGATCAGACAGCCAATCCCACATCGGCCTATCCAATCACATACACTAAGTCCTGTAACTAGATCTGAAGCAATGTGCATCAAGAAGTTCCAGCTCTGTCTCCAGAAGCTCCCGACGCGTAACGGCGCGTTGATGCAGCAGATCGGCCAATTCGCGGAACAACTCCACATGCGAGATGACTCCTTGCATTTTTTCGTACAGCTTTGGAGTGTTGCCCGCATGCCGAGTGCGAGAGTGAACCTTCCGGTACGCCTGCACCTCATCGTATTCCTCGTCTGGGATAGGCAATACACCTTCCACCACGGCATTGACCTGATGCTGCAGTTCTGGGATAAGGCATACAAAGCGTGAGAGACGTACCTCCGTCCGTGTGACGTTCATGATTTCAGGTAGAAACAGCGCTGACAGAACATCACGCCGGCCCTCTCTGATGTCCATAACAACCTGTGCACCCTCTTGGAGTCGCCTCCGCCGCCTCTCCACCCAATACTGCTTCACAGCGTCCAACTCAGAAGCAGAAGGCGTGGTGTTGCTCTGCCATTGGTCCTGTGCCGTCTGAGTGACATCACTTCTGATGGAACTGTTCTTGTTTCCAAGCCATTTTGAAACTGTGAGGGAGCGGAGAGCGTGTGCCTCCGCAAGATCGCCCACTCTTGCAGACACCAACTTGGAATCCACATAGATCCCAAAGTGCTCTCGACAGTACACACGACAACCCTCCCATCGTCTTTCTTTCTTCGCGCTCTTCGGCAAGCGGTAGCACTCGAGCATTCCGGCCTCTTGCGCACAGGATGGATGCATTGATTCGAAACAGTGGGGATGGTGACAATTTACACGCGCCCCGGCGCAGTTGCTGCGGCAAAACACACACTGACCCGTCCCACTATTTTTCCTGACTCGCTTCACCTGGTGCACGACACGACGCTCTACATCGATTGTGAGTTCCTTAAATGTGAGGCAGCACACAATGTGGCAAAACATGGGAGCCGTTGCTCGACGATCCTGCCGACTACACTCGGAGCTCAACAAGAAGGGCAACATTACACCACCTCGACGCCCGCACGAGTGGCAACGCCCCATACCCCCAACTCGCCGAGCAACTGCACAGCTCGGACAGTGCCATTCATCTACATTGGATGGGAGTTGCTCCAAGAACCAGCAGTATACATGCGCCTGGCACCCACAGCACTTGCAGCGAAGGAACCGGTCATTCTCATCGACGGCTTCTAGTTGTGCACAGACACCACATACACTAGTGTTTTCCACATATTCTCCCTGCTGCAATTGGCAACTGCCGTGGTTCTTATTCTCGTCGTCGTTAGTGGTAATACAATTAGTGGTGGTGGTGGTGGAAGTAGAGGCGGTAGAATCAGATACAACCCCTGGTGGAGCACCAACAGCGGATCCCAGAAGGTACGCTGCGTAGCTTCTCTCCAACTGCGTTACCACGTCGGTAAAAAAGGCGCTTGTGACAGAGTTTGCATGGCACCACACGTAGTCGTCGTGGTCCATGATGTAGGCACACCGCTCAAAGAGATCCTGGCGCCGCAAGAGACTGTATGGCGTGTTTTCGCTCAGTGCCTGCTTTGCCCACCCCACACGAGGCGTTGGCGCATCCTTATTTGAGAATACAGATGACCTCCGGGGCCTCCTTCGCGTTGGGCGCATCTCTTCCGAGGGCTTCACCTCCGTAGTGTCCGCGTCTGCAGCGTCCTCGTGATGAAAACCCTCCACTATAATATCGAAGGGCTTGCACTTGGCCTGCACCTCAGCCATGCTATCGACGAAGGTTAGAGGCAGAACCGTTTCAGCAGACAACGTGGTGCGTTCAAAAGCACCTCCCATCAGCTCCCTTGTTCGTCTATTGTCGTGCATCATCACAAGCACCAAAGCAACTACTACTACTACTGATGTATAAATGCAACTGCTGCACCCCCACCAAACCACACTAAAACCAAA
Source organism: Trypanosoma scelopori (assembly GCA_030849745.1). NCBI lineage: Eukaryota > Euglenozoa > Kinetoplastea > Trypanosomatida > Trypanosomatidae > Trypanosoma > Trypanosoma scelopori. The sequence continues at coordinate 10,291 of JASANX010000996.1, read as the reverse complement.
AATAAAAATAAATAACGGACTCTTCTAGAAGAGTCCCATAACACTACTACTGATGCTAGAAATAACACTCCATGCGCGTGTTTTGTAGGGGAGAAAAGATACGCATACAGACAGAAAAAAATTATATATATATATATATATATATATATATATATATTCAAATGTACAGCAAGAGACCTCTCCCACTGAAACCACTCAGCGTACAACAACAACAACAAGTGGGAGGGGTGGAATTAAGATTTTGACGCGGAGGATGAGGAAAGGCAGACATAAATCAAGAAATTTGGGTCATTCCATCGGCGTGATTTATTTCCCTCCTACATATATATATATATATATATATATATAAGGAACCTCCAGTCTCCTTCACCACCCAGCTTGAGGGGGACAATTAAACGTGCTTCATTTAGTTCATCAGTGCTCTTTCTGTGGTGCTGGTGAATCCTCCTTCCTCGCTTGATTCCAGAAAACAGGCAGCTGATGCATCATCTCAATCATAGAGCGTAATTGGTCACTCTCTGCTTTTCACCTACAGAAAGCACGGGGATGGTTGGAGCAAGGGTCAAACTCTGGGTGAAGTAATGCCGCTGAGAAATGGCAGGAAACGATGGCACAACAAGGCACTCTGGCAGAACGGCAAGTCGAAAGCCTCCCTTCTGGCCTTTTGTAGAAAACGCCAGCACCCCATCGCCGTTGCTGCGCTCACCGAACGCCAGATGATTAATGGTTGTTGTGAGATTCTTCAGCGTCTTTACTGGGCCAGTAGTGCCCTTCTTGTACACACTTACAATACCGCTGGCAGATCCCACAGCGAAGGCAGAGTCAGTGGTGGCAAACGTCGTGACACCTACCGTGCCGTCGTCGCTTGTCTCCCGCAAAAACTGTACGCTACGGCGCAAGTCATACACCTTCAGCTTGTTGTGTGTGGCAACCGTCACCTCGTGGGGTCCACCGGAGAAGGTCACGTCTACCACCGGATCGTTCATATCAATTCGGTGGGTGATGCTGCCGGAGGAGAGAGATCCAATTGTCACGGTAGCCCCGCTCGCAATACCCACCGTTCTTGCTGCAGGATCACTTGCCTGCACAGCCGCCTTTGTGATGTAAAAGTCGCGCTTACCATTATCGCGTCGTCCATTTCGAAACGAGGCAGAGTCACGCGTGCAGAGAAATTTAAGCGAGATGATCTTCTCCGTGGCCAGCACCAGCAAGTCTGGTGTATAGGACTCATGTCCGACAACCAAAACATCCTCCCCAGTGGATCCAAGTTGGGCTTGCACCACCCGCTTAACAACATCTTTTTTGGAGAGCTGCTCGACAAACTTTCCAGCAGCATGAAAGAGGTACACATGGTGGTTGCCGCCCACTACAACCAGCTGCCCGTTGCGATGCCACTGGACTGTATGTGCGGTGTCGCGAGGGAGTGGTAAGACGGAGAGTACCGGCGGGAGGGCAGCATGCTGGCGGTCGTGCTTTGAACTGAGCAGTGGCTCCGTCCGCGCAAGAATGGCATCCAAATCCTCGTCACGAAATCGCTTTTGCCCGGCCAACGATTCTGAGAGGGGTGCATACGCGTTGCCAGCATCATCTCTCGTGTCGCTAGTGGCGGCCCATGTGGGCAGCGTACTGCATCGCTTTAGAACGTTTGGGAGATCCTTCTCGGCCTCCTTGTCCGCATCGTCCACCCAGGCACGTGACATCCTCTGCCCCGACGTAACACCAAGACAGAGACTCAGGTAGTCGGGAAGAGAAAAAGGGGCAAGAAAAAAAAAAAAGAAAACCACTATCCCAAGTAATAACGAACAGAAAGACATTAATGTCAATACGAGAAACGGCAAAAATAAAAAATAAAAGAGTACCAAAAGTCAGAGAGTTTTTTTTTTTTTTTTTTTTGGCCTCACGGACGTGCGTCGAAGAGGAATCGGATGTGGTAATATTTCAGCGCGGGCAATACGCTCCCATTCCTTTTATATCGCACAGAGGACGACCATCTCTTCGGTAAGACAGGCGCGGCTGGGAAGCTCTACCAAACGCATCATTGGTACATCCCCATGCAAGACTTGCATTCCCACCTCATTTTTTTGCATTCAATCCTCTACAGCTGCGATCCCCAATCCTCCTGTGATTTACATGTCCTCCGTGCGCGTGTGTATTTGTGTGTACGTACACGGAGAGAAAGAGACACGCCACAGCAGAAGCAACAGCAGCAGAGGCAGAAAAACAACAAGAATAACAACAGCAACATTAGCCTCAGAAGACACGAGAAGGCGAGGAGAAGAAAATCAGAAGAAAGCGGTCGCAGTGGGAATCGAAATGAAGAGGGAAAATCATCCCCGAAAGCAAGTGTCTCGCAGCAGCAGCAGCAGCAGCAGCAGCAGTAATAGCACTAGTAGTAGTAGTAGTAGCAAGAAGAGGAGGAAGAGGAGCCCGACTGTACATCTGAAGCCCCGCCTTTGCTTTCCCTGCCTGCTTTCGCTCACACACAGACACAGACACAGACGAGTATGTAGTGGCACCCTGTTGTTCCCTTTCATTCGTCCATTCATTCCCCCTCTGTGTGCCTGTGTCTCACCGTCTTTGATTCTCCGCTCCCATCCTCCTCCTCTCAGCACGTCTGGTCGTGGATGGGAATGAATGGAATGGAATGAAATTAATCCATGACCTGCCGATTCTTCTCTTGAGGCACATCCTAGAATAGCTCGTACATCCCCGTTAATTCTATTAATGGCATAATGCCTGCTGCAAGAATCTCTCCCACGTTCTGTGCCATGAAGGTAAATTCAACAGAGAAAAACAACAACAAAACGAAAAAGCGGAAATACCCCCTTTCCCCCACCCCCCAATAAAACAACAACAACAACAAACAAACAAACAAACAAACAAACAAACAAACAAACAAACAAACACACACACAAAAAAAAAAAAATCAGAAATGGCAGAGGAGCCACACCCCTTTCAATTCTCCACCACCTCCATCCATATTCTCGCCCGAAAAGTCTTGTAGAGATCTCGGACCAGCTCGCGGAAGTCCATGCGCTGTTGTGCTTCGTAGAAGAATGTGAGTTTGTTCTTGTCAAACTGGTACTCTGCGTCCACAATGGTCATGGGTAACCCACGCTCGAGGACACGCTGCGAGCAAACGTCAATAGCGCGTCGCTCCAGCTCCACCTGCACAGTGTGTAGCTGCGTAACATCAGATTCCCGAGCTAGTCGTAACACTGTCCCTGTCCCGAGACCAATACTACGTGTGATGGTGCTTCCGGAGAGGCCAACGCCAAGCACGGTGGATTTACTGCCATTGCATGGGTCGCCAGCATCTCCTTCCCCTGCAGGCTTTGTCGTTTCGCACCACGTATATGTCACCAACCCCAAATCCTCGCCTCGGTCGCCACCGACCATTACGTAGCTACCTGGGGCAACATACTCTTTCGACTCAAACTGAAGTGCCCGCTTCCGCTTGAATTCTACCAACACTTTGCACCGGGCATGCACTTCGATGCCCAACTTTTCCGGCTCATCAGGAACACCACGGAAAATGGGGACGGCTTTTGGCCGACCATTCACGTATGTGACCTTCACGCTTGTTGTGAGGTGCTGATTCTGGAGGGAGTTCAACGCACCAAGAGGAACTACGTCCAACTTTGTAGTGTATGCCATCCCACCCTGCTGCTGCTGCTGTTGTTGTTGTTGTTGTTTCGTGTCATCGCCGTGTGAGTAAGGCGACAGCATTGAATCTACTATCCCATGTTGCGCATCGTCATCGTTTATTAACTTGTCAAGTGTTGCAAAGCAGGCATAGTCTAGAGACATTCCCCCCTCTTCATATGGCTGTTCTTCGTCAGCCCACTGCCTGTTCGGTGACACCGCTGGTGTGGCCTCGAAGCGACTAGATGCTGTCAGGGCAGCCCACTCGGGACGATCTCCTTGCGATAAGCTTTCACCCCTTTGACCCTGTGCATCCGCCAGAAACTGCATCCGGTCACATGTTGGTGTGGAGAGAGCCGTCACACGATTCCCACCGGCGCTGTGTTGATTCTCTGAGGCATAGGGCGTAAAGACTTGTGTGGTGTGATCCATGTTCCCCAACAAACTTGAAATGTTCCCCACACCCACGCCCGGGGCAGCGCCGTTGCATGCTGCCACCACATGCTGAATTTTATCAAGACGCTCCTTTAATTCTCTGTAGAGCACCTGGAGGCACCTCTCCTGCTCCACAAAAAAGTCGTTCATGTCCATCTGCATCTTCTTTAAGACCTTACGCACCTGCTCATACTGTCCAAGTTGTGGTTGTTGCTGTTGCTGTTGCATCTCCTTGCACTTGTTGGTATGCATATATATATATATATATATATATGTCGAGGTGGTCTTCTGTCGCTGCTTTCTCGGTTGCTTCTTATTCCACTCCCACCACCACCACCAGCACCTCACCTCGCTGCCACACACTCTCCCTTTCACACCCTCGTGTTCCCTCGCTCCTTCTTCTTATGAATATTAGCCGTGTCTCGTCTGCGCGCTTAAGCTTAAAAAAAAAAAAAAAAACCGCCCCCACTTCTTCTCGTTTTGTTTTGTTTTGTTTTGTTTGTCCTGTCCCGTCGTTTATTTCCCAATCTCTACGTAAAAGCTGCAGGATGCAAATAAACAAACAAAAAAAAAAAAGAAGGGACGTCCCTCACCACTGCCACCCTTACACACTTTTATATATACACACACACACACACAGAAGGACAAGCAGGAGCAGAGATTGGAAATTTACTTCGCCTATTATTCTAAACAAATGACACACTGAACCCTCTACACCTTTGCTCTACTGGTGTTGTATTAGATAGTCGCATACATACATACATACAGAGAAAGAGAAATAGAAAAAGAGAGGGTGTGGCAGAGGAGGGAGGGCGAAGAGGCAGACATCAATAAATAGGTAGAAATGGGAAGAGAAGAGGCAGAGTAATGAAATTTATTGTAAAAGGAACGGGAGACACACACACACACACACATGGCATTGATGCGGTGGTAGAAAGAAGTGTTACGACGCCTTGAGTTTTTCGTAAATGGTCCAGAAAATATCCCCTGCAGGGAAGGTTGCCCTCAGCTTTGTGGCCAGCAACACCATCCCACTGAGTCGCCGATGCAAAGAGTACACAGGCGTTGGCGGCGGGCGTAGCCGCAGCTTAATCATAGTCGGTACGTAAGACTGAATTTGTGAGGGCAGCTGCTCCTTCGCGAAGTCGAAGGGCGTATCGCGGTGACGGAATGGCTTGCCCAACAGCACAACACTTGTGGCATGGGCGTTCAACATCTCCTCCGTCTCATTACCAGTAAGGAAGCCCAGTGTGATGCTTTTCTTAATGATGGTGTCGCGGTCCTCCCGCGCGGCGGCAGCGACAACCTCAAGATACTCCTCCACGAACTCCGCGCTGTATTCGCGAGCCGCGCCAAAGTCAAGCAGGCTGATTTGATTTGTGCTAGGGTTGAAGAGAAAGTTAGAGTAGTTTGGATCGGTTTGCATGAAGCGCCAACAAAAGAGCTCGGTGAGAATCAGCAGCATCATGCGATGCGCCACATAATTCTTGAGTTCCTGCATGCCCGAAATAGTTGCCAGCTGGTCAATAGGCACACCAGAAACCAGTTGCGTGACCAAAACCCTGTCCGTCGACAATGATTTGTACACCTTTGGCACAACAAACACTTCACGAAGCAGCGGGTCCTGTTGAACCAGCGCTGCATAACGTATTTGTTTCTCCGCCTCCAACGTGTAGCGGCACTCCATCCTCAGTTCCTGTCGAAGTTCCTGCAGAATCTTCTCGACAAACATCCCCGGTGGAAAAATACTAAACGACATTAGCATCTTCAGGTTCGCAATGTCAGAATCGATACTGCTTGCCACCCCGGGATATTGCACCTTTACTGCTACCTCCTCCACCGTTGTCGTCCCGTCGGTTGCCAGCACTGCTGCACGATGCACCTGTCCGATGCTTGCGGCAGCAATGGGCTCATCGACAAAGCTCACAAAAAGGTCTTGTTGCCAGTTGACATTTTGGTACTCCTCCCCCAGCGTGCGGATGAGCTGCTTACGCGGCATGGCATAGGCACTGTCCCGCACCCGTGCAAATAATTGCGTTATGTGGGACGGCACAGTGGCGTCGTCTTGGATGCTAAGCATCTGTCCAAGCTTCAGTACCGCCCCGCGCATCCTGCAAAGTGCATCTACAACACGCTGGTGGCTGTGCTCAGAGAGTATTCCTCCTCCACCTCCGCTCGCCTTTCCACCATTTGCAGCAATGTCCACAAGTCGGTCCCACCCAAGTTGGAGGAAAAGGGAGGCAAACCCGGCAGCCCTACCCGTGCGAGTAGATGGAACCGAGCGGTAGACAGTCTCCACCTTCAGGGTCCCGGCGCTGCGTAGGTGGGCGACGGCCTCATCGGACAACACTCCTGGGCGCACAAAATCCGCGTGCTTTGCAGATGTGTCAGCAGAATAGTCATCCTTGCCAGCGTTGGCGCTGTCCATGATGGTAGAAGTGGTAGTGGTCCCGCACATCGCCACCATTATTTTGGTTACACCACGTGAAACATTATACCAGGAACATGTGATGCCGCTCCTTTTCATCATCATCATCCAGCTGACCTGCTCTAGTGAAAGGAACAGCTAAAAGAGCGAGTCTACTCTTCGCCCCACACCTTCTCAACCTCACTTTACAAGCGCACACACACACACACACACATATATATATATATATATATATATATGTGCAGGGGAGACATCGATAATAATAAATCATAAATCATTAAAAGAGAGGCATGAATAGAAAAAAAGAAACGAGAAATAATTAGACAATTATGAATGAAAGAAAGACATGAAATGAACGGACACATGCATGCACAAACAAGTGAATTAGTCCTGTGCAGGATTACCGAAAAATGTGGCGCTTTCCCATCAAAATGCACGTCAACAAGAACCATCGAGACGCTACTCTTCGTCCTATGTATTTCGTCTATCGTTACACTTCTCGCATTTGTCGGTTTCCATCGCTGCCAGTGGTATGCTTCTCGCACGACAAACCACCAAAATATCCCGTTTAGTAGGTGGCCTCGGAAACTTCACAGTACCCTTCTCTTCTGTACGTATGTCGCATTTATTTGAACCACCTTAGAGCTTTGCCTGCACGATCACATTCTTCACCTTGTCATTCAGCATAAGCAGCCACTCGGCCACGACCGTCTTGGAGATGCCCGTTATCGAGTCCACAGTAGATGCGATATATTTCATCCACCGTGCTTGAACATGTGGGACGCCGCGTAGGTGTTCCAAAATCACCGCCTCCACCGAGGCACACACGCGGTGAAGCACGGTGCTTGAGCGACACTGCAGCAAATTGATGAGAGCGGAGAAATAGGCTTGAAAGCGGGCAAATCTTCCCTGCTTCGCAGTGGAAGTGGAGGTGGTGGTTGTATAGCCAAGAAGAAGACAGACCTTGTCAAATAGTGCTGACACAATAAGAAGAACACAGCTTATTGGCCGTATGTTCTCCATAGACGAAGTCATGCGTCCTTCGCCGCACACATCAGACAAAAACGCCCTTAGAGGGGAGTTAGAAGTCTGCAGGGCCGTCAGTAGTGCTCTCTCGTCGCACTCCTCCAGCGCCTGACAGGATGCCCGCACAGTTCTAGAGAAGCGACGCACCAAGAATAACGGTGGTTCCCCGTAACGCGGAGGATTCGAGATTGTGATGAATAACGCCACGTAAGTCGGCACAAATAATGGTGCTATGGTCCGCTTCGAGAGAAATACAGCTGAGAGAAAATCCAGACCTGCAGTAGCCAGGGACCCACTGAGGAAGTTGGTGATGCAGCGGAGGGAAACGTCCACCCAGTGGCGCAACATCGCCTTCTCTTCCACTACCAACGCAACACCAGCGGAGGCAAGAGACCTCACATAGCCCTCTAGTAGTGCATGATGCTGGCGGCTCTTGCGGCGCATCTCCTCCACCGCGCTGCATGGAACAATGACATCCTCAAGAAAGGCAGTTATCTGCGGTGGTGTCAACGTCTGCCCCAGATAGGCAAGCCTCGCGATCATTCGTTGCATGGTATGCGCAGCAAGAGTAGCATTTAGCACCTTGGTGCTATCCTCACCAGAGAAGTACATGGCCCGCACCGCGAAAACCCTGGCAAAGGTCTCCAACGCCATGCGACGATCAGAAACAATGAGAGGTGATTTAGATTCAAAGAACGTGAACAGCAGTTCCATTGCCAAGACAGAAACATGTTGTAACCGTGCCAGCATTTTCTCTGGAGAAAGTAGTGAGGTAGTTTGTGAAGTACCAGCATCGTAGAAAAGCTGCACCACCTGACGAATCTCTCTTAAAACGTCGTCCGCTGCCTCAGCATCGAAAGAGGTTACTTGAATAATAAGCCCAAAGATTCTAGATGTCAATATAGGCAACTGTAGCAGTTTCTCATTCATTTTCGCCGTCTCTCGCGACTGAATGAGTGGGACTTGGAAAATTTGATCAATGATGGCACGGAGGAGTGACAAGGCAGAGGTACGGCCCAGTGTAGAATGGCTAACATCCCGCACAGTGTACCCATGTGCAAGAAGAATGCGGAGAAGGTTTGGCTGTAAAACGTGGTCATTACTGCTGAGGTGTGTCGCCACGGCGCGACGCTGCAGTTGCACATCATCGGATAGGTCCACATCAGGCATTCCCTGCGATGCAGCTAGTACGGGCACCTGAAAGAAGGACAGCATCATCTTCTTTTCATTCAAATTTCGGAGTTCGTGATTAATTTCCCGTTTGAGCGCAGGAGCCCAAAGCTCCTTCGAGAGCAACAGGGACTCTACACAGTGCTGCACGACACTCATGCAGCGCAGCACGCCATACTGCGGAGTGATCGGTTCAGAACGTGGCCAGTACAGATGTTGAAATGTGTCCCAATCAAAAGGCGGCCTGTCTGCCAGTCGCTTTAAGAGCAACAGCGCTGCCACACGCTGCACGCCAGCGAAATCATGTTCTCGAGCGAAGATGGCACAGATCAAGCGGCGAATAGCCTCACAATAGCACTCCGTCGCAACGATGCCCGCGCCACTGAGGCGCCATGTCGTCTCTGTTTTTAGGAATGAGAGAATCGGGTTCACATCAATCGCACAACGCGTGGCAATGGTAGCCGTATACATCCCAATTGCACTGAAGCAAACCTCTGCCCCCCGAAGAAAAATACCTTCGCCTCGATGGGCACCCTTAAGGGAGATATCTAAAACACTTGAGAGTTTCACCCCCAGCCGTACCGCCATCTCCACATCCTTCTGCACAATTTTCACCGCCCCACGCACCTCCTTCCGTGCAAACGGCTCCTCAATATGCCGCAGTATGTGGAACAACTGCGCCAAAGCAAACAGTGTCGGCAGAAGACGGCGCGCCGTCATGTCATCGGGTTGATGCAAATAGCTGTCAACCACGTTCTCTCCATCCTTCACATGGCCCCACAGAACACCGCAGAGAACGCCGAAATCGCATTGAACGTCCTTGCTAGTGACAAGCACGCGGGCATGCTGGGAAAGCAGAGCAATGTCCTCAGGAGAGACTACATGCACCTTTTCTGGCATGATGTGCAGCTGTGTCGAGGCTGAGAAAAGATGCAAACCCAGTCGTCGAAGCAACGCGTTGAGTTGCAGTGTGGCAGCGGAAGCGGGTGCAGTAAAGTTAGCGTCGGCGTCATCATCAGAGACCACGATGGAGAAAACTGATGGCAGAACAAGCGTGATGCTCATGGCAACTTTGTAATGTTGCGTTGTTTCTCCTTTCAGTCGGTGGCCGTTTTTTTTTTTTTTGAGATCTTCTTCGTCTTCCTGAGTTTTCCCGCGTATTCAACGCACAAGAACGAGCAGGCGTGCCTCTCCACCTCCTCCTTCTCTTACTATACCAACATGAAGAGGAGGATACAATAAAAAGAAAAAAAAAGAAAGGCAATACTGGCAGGATTCTGGCGCGAGCTTCCAGACACACAAACACAAACACATGAAACAAACAAACAAACACCGAGCGCATTCCGTCCGGATTTGTTTGTTTGTCGTCGTGTGTGTGTGTTTGTGGATGAGGGGGTAATTCAGTGGTGTAGTGGTGAAAACGTTATAAATGAATATTTTTTTTTTTTTTGGCCAAACGGGAAAAATAAATAAAAACAAAAAGAAAAATGCAGCTTTGGTTTTCTTCTTCCTTCGCCATACACACGTCAGACTCACTTGTGGCGGAACGCACGGCGGCGCTTGGAGGCGCGCTGCTTCTCCTTCCCC